>JAIUND010002210.1:0-24721 GCA_034699125.1 Gisinianus flammeolus | reverse complement strand
TATTAGAGATTAGTTGATGTATAATTAAATTGATATTGAAATTGCAGTGTGCGTATATAATAGACAATATTGTTATATATAGTTACAGGAGTAAGATATAGACACATGAATATGTATATAGTAGCATTTATCTGATACATTGTATCATGTCATGTGCCACATGACATGTGGCCATCAGATTCAATTCTCAAAATACACAAAATAAACTATAACGAACGAGAAGAAATCTCCCCACTTCGCGTTCGACCATATATTTATCGTATATATACGCACCGTCAACATTAATCTCTCTCTGCTCTCTTTCTCACTCTTCGTTCATTTTAAATATAGATAATCCACACACGTATTAATTATCACATACTATCGCCCTTATTGAATATATAGATAATACGATACTATATATATTACTATTCAAAAGATGAATTTTTACCCTGAGAATCCACAACTCATACAAATTGCATATTGCATGCCCAAATTCCTGCAAACATTGGCACTTCATGGCTATATATATTAAAAGTGCACAATTTTCCCTTTTAGGCATTTGTTTAACATCAGTATATAGGAACATATTGCTGTCACTGCGTTTTTAAAATATTTATGTCACTTTGAATACGTATAACGTTAATAGCATTATTTGAATGTATTATGTAATAACCAGTTCAAATAAACTGCAGTTCTTTTATCTTTTAGATACTCTCTCAGATTTGGGAATACGCAAAACGTTGAGCGGGATACTGAGCTTGAAGTCTTTCTCTTCTAGCATTTTCCCCAAAATTTTTAATAGTGATTAGAACCTAAAACTAGAGCTTAAAATTTTCAATAGTGATTAGAACCTAAAACTAGAACTTAAAATTTTCAATAGTGATTAGAACCTAAAAACCTAAAGGTCTCTAGGTTTTTTGTTTTCTTTTTATGTTTCAACAACATGCATAGCATTAATAATGATAATATTTAAATAAAGTGACTAAACAACTGTTTCTTTGTACTTTTTCATATTTTTTAGAAACTTTTTTTTCTGATTTTGGTATGTACAAATCATCCAAGGACTAGGCTCTCAAAATCTCCAAAGTTATGTCCAAGTGGTTCCAAAATACTACTGGTCGAGGAAAACGGTATTTTTATACCCTTTTTTAAAAAATATTGTAGTCTAAAACAATTATTTGTTTCTCTTTATTTCCTATTTAATTTAATGCAATAAAAATATGCATTATCTTTTTGTGTTAGGTGTCATTAAGGAAAAAGTCTTCAACAAACGGTAGCCAAGAAAACAATCTGGACATCAATAGTGAAGGTGATAATCACACTCTTAATTACTCAGCAGAGGACTACGTCCAAATTAAAATACTTCTTCAAAAGATTCTAATGGTCAAGACGAAGAACATGAAGATGACGACTACATACCGGAGTTTGATGCTAATGGTGACATCATCCACGACAGAGCAGATGATGAAAATGACGACGACTTTTAAGTTTCACTTATTGACTAATAGTAGTCTACACTCCACTTTTCTTCTTCTCCATATCTTACACAATATTAAATGTCTAAAATAGTTTAGACTAGACGTTTTTCTTTAACGTTGTACTAATACCATTTTTCTTGATATAATTCCTTTTTTACTTATTTACGTATTCGTTTTATATTATATTCATATTACATATATATATTTTATCATCATTATATTTTATTTATTCAAGTTATGTCCTTAAGTTTTGTATTTTTATATGATTTATGCATAATACATTTTGTAATATTATGTATCAATAGATACATAAATAAATATAGTATGTATTTTGCAAAATACAAAACTTTTACGTGTATATTTATTTCCAAATTTCAGAGCAGCATCCAATCATCTAAGGGGAGTCGCGGAGCCTATATACTTTTAGCATACTACAAACAATATTGCCGACAATAGCCAAGATTGTCGACAACGTTGCCTGCAATGTTGTTTCCAAACATATTGTTGAAAATTAGACCGGTGCGGCCATCCTTTACAAAAGTCAATGCCGACAACGACTATTGCTGCTATTGCCAAACAGTATTGTTAGCAATGTTACCCACTGTGGACATTCTTACCAGGGTGTAAGTTGAATTTATGCTTTTTAATGGAAAATAAATTGTGAAGATGTTTAAAATTTTGACTCCAACCAATAATTTATTTATCCAATTTATTGCATACACAGATTACAATTTTACAATTTTATACATCATATGAAACAAAAACGAATGTTCCGGTATAATATGCGCCGGTATTTGCGTATTTGGTATGTGAAAGTATTTTAGTTTTAGTGTATATTTTAAACCCGTCATCAAAATTAGTCATTTCTAACAATTAAGTATGTAAATATAGACGAGTCACACAGGCAAAGGCAAAAGGTCCTCACGTGAAATAAATAACACGTAGCCCCATTATACATAAATGAAGCTGTGGATACATAAACGGACCACAAACTACTTTCTAGAGTGAAAAGACATTTGGTTTTTCCTTTTTGGCGCCAAGGCGTTTCTCGATGATTTTGTAATTCAAAAATCACAAGAAAGAAATAATCATATATTTTGTTTGAATTTAACTAAACTTTGTAAATTAATTAAAAATATTTACAATTTTTTTTACAAACTTCTAACTTTTTTCTCTAAAATAGCCCCTGTTTTTCTACCGAAAAGTGAAAAGTATAGTATATGCCCCGTTTATCCATCCACATCGACAAAAAATCTCTTTTCCATTTGTATATTCAACTAATTAAATACTAGCATATTTCCCAAAAAATACGACAATGACAATGCTTAATAGATGTATGTGGGATAAATCCGGGATTTGCGTAGTCGAGTGCAAAAAGTCTCATTTATTGGTGGATGTGCGTGTTGATGGAAAGGAATATATACTGTGGAAGCGAGAAAGAACGGGAGAAAGAGAGAGAGAGAAAAAAAAAATGAATTAAATTTAGAGTCAAGGAGTTTTCGTTTTTTACATCGATATAATTTACACATATGGTAATTTTATTTCCCAGTAATTTTTAAGCACTATTAAATACAAGAATATATACAGTCAAATATTTACATACTATATGAAATGACAATAAGACTTATAACTATAGATTCATTTAACGCATGTATATAAATCAAATTGAACTCTATAGAAAAAACCTCCAGAAACCGATTTCCCCGCCTCAATCGGATACATTCGTGATCGCACAGGCTTCAAGCTTTCTTTAGTAATACAGTTACATAACTATATAATTTCGTTACATATTATGTATTCTATACAAAAGTTAAAATGATGGATATATATTCGTGTGAATGTGTGCTTCAAACTCTTGTGTATTATACATCATATATACTGTCGTCTCGGCTAAAAATGATTATTGACTTTTTTTGGAGTTGGTGCGGGCGAGGATGGGATGTCCTTGGAATTTGGAAGCGAAAAAAACCTTTTGACCTTGTGGTTGAACTTATTAAGATAAGCTATATATGTATATAGAACTATTAACGAACAATTAACCTCCTTCGCCGATACTGTCATTAATTATTTTCCCGCGTCATGCATGACCTTAGGCAGACCCAGTAGTCATCGGGAATTGATCAATTCCAAATGTCTTTTCACGGCTGAGAGCCCCGTCCCCAAAGTCGCCAATTAAAGGAATTCTCATACTTTGAGATCCAAGATGCTCGGAGAAGACGCATCAGATAGGTCAATTCCAGTCGGGTAAAGACTTTCTATATATATTTATATACACACACAGAAAAAAAAATCCCGCACAAATAAATTAAATTAAAACACAATTAAATCCACATTTATCATATATAACAATGGGGACAAAAATCAAAACACTTTTTATATTCCACATTTATTATGTGTGGGATTCTCTGCAGAAATTCTACGTATATATATATTAGATATATTTACAGAAATTCCACAGAGGGATTCTGAAGAGATTCCAAGACATTTTATTGGGGATCAAAATAATAAGTTGATATATATATAAAATATATATATATTTATGTATGATTGTTGTGAATTACCAGGACTTCTTCCGCTTCAGTGCTGGTGGTAATAGAAGTGGAGTCGTCGGAGAAATCCGGTGCCTGTGGGTCCAGTTGACTGAGTTGACTGCTGGCGGAGACGACAGAGAAATAAATGATGACCACGGCCAATACACAACAGAGGATTGTCTTCATGGTTACACAATTTTGATGAGGATTCCTCAGTACAAAATAATCTAAATAAATTTATTGTCTTCAGATGTGATGTGTGGTCAAAAATGTGCGGGAATCCGAATGAATTTCAACTGGAGAATATGTGCTGGAATATATATATTATATATCTTATATATGTGTGTGATGGAGAAAGAGGACGAGCGGCGAGGGAAAAGTTGGATTTACAATGTGTGTGCTGTGTGTGGGAGAAAAGACGAGAGAAGAAGATTGTCAAGTGAATGAATTATTCAGATTTCCTTTTGTTTTTATATACAAATGTTTCTCATGGAGGAGGAGAATTTGATGGAGTCCAGATAAAGAGAATCCAGAATCTGACGTGACCACAAAATGATGCGACATTCACAATGTGTGTGTGGGTTTTTTTTTACTATATATTTTGTTAATGTGTTTTGTCTCTCATCGTCCATCGTCGCTGTGTCTCAGCTTTCTCTGTGTGGAAAGTGAAGACGTCGGGGAACTGGCAATTTAATTGTTATGGATGTGAAACGATCTGACACAGATATAAATAATATGAATGCACACTTGACAAAACTGGGTCAACTCAGCGTGACAAATCCTGTGGATTTTACCTAAAACAAATTGCTAACTAAACTATAGAATACTCGTTATTGATTTTAATTTAAATTTCCTCAAGCTTGAGTACACGTTAATTCTCCGCTGTGTACGCAAAAACAGACAAAAAACGCAGTACAAAAGATGTCATTTGTTGCACAGCGATATGGACAAACGAAGAAAGCCATATAATTGAAATATAATTGAATTGTAAATGAATTGACAAATGTGAATAAACATATTCACTCACAATCAGAGTCGTCTCTTTCTTTTTGCAATAAAACTGCAGCTGTGAGGCTGTGCTTTTCTTGGTTGGAGTGCAGCACGGCTTGCCAATGCTTTCTCCTATGCTTTCTCCCAAAAATTCGTTCAATTCCTCCGATTTCATTATTAAAAGGTAGATTAGATTGAAACATCGCCGAAAAAGCCATGTTTTTACCGAATTTCGATTTAAATAGGGACATCGGAGGAATTGAACAAATTTTTGGGAGAAAGCATAGGGAGAAAGCATAGGAGAAAGCATAGGAGAAAGCATGGGAGAAAGCATTGGCAAGCCGTGCTGCACTTAAACCGTCTTTTTCCTTTTTCATGCTGGGGAGAATCCCAAAATGCTCACAGTCCAAAATATATAGTTTCATTTCATTTTTCAGCATTGTCCAAAACGTGGATTTTATTCCCTTATGCAAAAACAATGTATGTGTCCAACACATTGCAATAAAACGATGTTCATTTGTACGCAGTTGTATATATATATTTATCGTATTGTTTGCCTCGTTTATTTTCCCTCTCTCACTCATTTTTTTCTGTGTGTGTGTTATGCTGTGTTTCATTTGATAGTTCGTTATCGTTTTCGTGGGCAAGTGAATAAGGAAAAATTGTCATTTTGTGTGTGGACTCATTCGTCACATTCCTTCATGTGGAAGAAAAATTGACAAAAACGATATATGTGCTGGGAATGATGAGAACAAATTTCAATGAATTCCTCATGAATAGACCACAATTGGAATATATGTATACGAGTGTTTTAATGAGGAAAATGTGGGTTTTTTTCTGACGCGTTGCTCCTCATCTTCATCATGATTTATTATATAGTGGAGTTGAGTTTGTAGTAGGCGGCCACATCTTCAGCCATGGACTGGACGGCTAGGAAAGTTTCGATCCCGGATGGAATGATTTGACTGGCGGGTAGAAGGAATCCATATTTCCCTTCATCTCTCAATTCAAAACAATACGAGAATTTGATCCCAGCCACACCTATTTATATATCGTAACAATCCATCAAACATCAAACAGACCAAAAAAAAAACGAGGCCCAACATATTTGTAATTTACACACAAATCCACCACAAAATTCCAAGAAAATTGTGTACATCAACATGTACATATCGTCTGTTAAGTTCACAAACGAACTATAACGATAACGATTTTTCTTAATTTGGGGAAATGCGACGACTGCGTCCGTCTTTGTGGGTAAAATTGTAAAAAAATTCAGGGTGACAGAAAAGGTCATGGCAGACAATCATGTCGCAGGACCCACAGCCCCATCTTGAGCCATTTGACCTTTGCGAGCAGGTCAACGAAATTAAGGCAAATAATTATAGTTCGTTTGTGAACTTAACAGACGATATGTATTTGATTGATATTCAAATCAATAAAGACCTTTAGCGTAGTCTTCACTCCCACCAGCAGCTGGATACAATAACTCTGTGTATATGGAACGAACGCGGTATATATATATACATATAGACAAAATCGTCATTTCATTCTCATTTAAATGTCAAACGGGCGGTTCAATTGCGATTAATTAATTGTCATTGCATTTAAAAATTAAATGATGTGTGTGTGTGTGTGGACTCACCCGGACTCGGACCGACTTGATATTTCGTCCCGTAAACACTTCCAAGTCGCTCCACTGCTTTATTCGCCACGGCCATCTAAACGATATAAAGATAACGATAATTATCAAGTCCATTATACATTCGATAGTTGAAATTGAATGAGCTCCAGTTAAATCGACTTTAAAATAAAGAATGGCTGGCTGGAATGGAAATTTCATTGGATTTGTTTTGGATGTGTGTCGTTACAAGTTCGTCATGATCCTCCGTCCGCTGCTCATCAAAACCCCATGGTAAAAGTAACATCTGTGTATATACAATCACAATCACAATCATAATCATAATGGCTAATTAATAATGAAACGTTAATGACAATAATGGACTGATGTGGTGAATGAAATATTGTATATCGTCTGTTAAGTTAAAAAACGAACTATAACGATTTTCCTTAATTTGCGGAAATGCGACTACTGCGTCCGTCTTTGTGGGTATAAAATTGTGAAAAAATTCAGGGTGACCCGAAAAGGTCATGGCAGACAATAATGTCGAAGGGCCCAAAGCTCCATCTCCAGCCCTTTGACCTTTGGAGCAGGTCAACGAAGTTAAGGAAAATAATTATAGTTCCTTTGTGAACTTATCAGACGATATGTTGTATTGTATTGTGGGATTTGAGTTTGGGGTTATACTTGAGAATAGCTGTGGAAAGTGAGGAATAATTTGATTTGATCCTTGTGCGTCATGAGGAAATCTTGAACGGCTTTGATTTCCGATTCGGAAGCTGCACTCGGCCCATGATAAATCTCCGAACACTATATATATACAATCAATCAATCAATCAATCAAAAAATACGACAGTTAGTTACATAGTTAACGTTAACTTATGATAAACAAAATGACAGAAATCGAAATCACAGTCACACATGCACATTCAGTTTCGTCACTGAAATTCCTATATATATTATACATGCGCGTGTGTGTGTGTGGAATTTCTGTGTGGTACATATTTTGTTTTATATATCGTTTCTTTACCTTGTTTTTGGACGTTCCTTTACCTCCCCACATGTGAGCGAAATTCCGATTGGCTATATATATATACACACACACAAAAAGAAATAAACGAATTGAGACGGAGAGTTTGTTATGAGCATATACATTAACAACATATACATTCAAACAATTCATTTTCCTGTGTTAATCAGGAAAACTTTTGATTGGAACTCAAAAATGTGTGTTGTTGTTGTTGTTGTTGTTGTTGTAATTGTTATTGTTGGTTTGTGTATTTATATATTATGTAAATAATTCATTTCATTTCATTACGATCCACTCCTCTACAACAGCCAAATAATTGTTCAAAAATATTCCGGGTGACCACGGAATTGGAGCCAGCGCCTCCTCCATTCGATCTAAATATATATACAGATATATTTATGTAATTCATTCCTTCAATTATTCATGATTCGATAACTATATACTTCAAAGTCCATTAAAAATACGATGCATTTAAAGTAAATTAAATTAAATGTATATAGAAAATTAAAAGAAAATAGAAAAAAAATCCCCGCATTCTCTGTTGCCCACACACATGCACACGAAAATATGTGAGTACGCGTTACAGTATCTATACATCAGATCATCAGCTTCTTAGGTAGATATATTTACAATATTTACCGTGTTTTCCTCCACAAACCTGTGGACAATATGAATCAAACAAATATATATATAAGAAATGTTTTACACATGTGTGTATAAGTATATACAAAAAGACGACTATATCTACAGATAGGTATCAATTAAGAAAAGACTAGAAGACTCAAACTAAAAGAAACGAGAGAGAAATTGATGGGGGAAAGTGAGAGAATTCGTATTACGATCGGCAGTCCAAGTGTATTCATAGCCGTCGGGGTTGATATTGGGAGAAATGTACCAGTCATAAATGTCCAGAAGTCTCGTCTCATTCTTCTCCGTCACTTGTTTAATCAGCTCATTCATCATGAACGTGACCGTGGCCGGGGAAATCCATTCCCTTTTTAAACACACACACAGGATTCACAGAAACAGTTAGACACAAAAGCAGTGGTTAATTAATTATATACATGTACAAAATTAAATTAACCGACTACTGTGCGTCCGTTGATGAACCTTCAAACCCGATTTTTTAATCCAAATTCCTTATATTATATTAACCTGGCGTGAATTCCTGTACAGAAAAAAAGAGAAAAACAGAGGGAAAACCGAGTCAAAACATATATATGATGATCTTTTTAAAATATGTCAAAATATACACACAAAAAATACTAATGCAAATTTGAAATTTCCGTATTGGTATTTTGTATTTAGATTTTAATTTGATGTATTTATCGTCTGTTAAGTTCACAAACGAACTATAATTATTTTCCTTAATTTCGTTGACCTGCTCCAAAGGTCAAAATGGCTGAAGATGGAGTTTTGGGTCCTTCGACATGATTGTCTGTCATGACCTTTTCGGTTCACCCTTAATTTTATCACAATTTTACCCACAAAGACGGACGCAGTCATAATATAGCATTTCCGCAAATTAAGAAAAATCGTTATAGTTAGCTTGTGAACTTAACAGACGATATACAGATATAAATATATTAATGTGAGGGAAAAAAGGGAGACGAACCACCGTCGATCCAAATGGCGGGTTTGACTTGTCCAGGAGTTGCGGATGGTCTGGACAATTTAATGACACGAAGTGGGCGACCCTCAAAACTCGAACCAATCGTCAGGATCTGAACGAGCTCCGGGTATTTTTGCGCTAGAGAATCCTCCCACGCGTGAATCTACACACACACACACATGAACATATAGTCAAAAATCGCAAATATATTTAAATGTGACTATATATACAATATACACTTTAATTGAGAAGGTGATTAAAATAGTTAAAAAAATAGTATGTATGTATATGTAGATATATGAATTGTAATTGGTATATTTGTCATTTGTCATTTGTGCGTACGGTGGCGAGACGATGATAAGTTGTCCAGGAGAAGGAATTGGATTGTCTCGCCCGGATTTGATGACGCTCCACGTCAATTTCCCTATATATACAAAATTAACACTGTCAAATGCTCTGCTGAAATGTGGACAGTGGACAGTGGACAATGAACAATTCACTGTCCATTCATATACAAATGATTTTGACTTTTTTTGGAGTTGTGGCGCGCAGCGACGATGAGATGTTTTTGGAACTTGGAATTTGGAAGCAAAACCAAGGTAAAAAAAAAGCTTTTCGTCGTCTAACATGTGCAAAACCTCTTAACTTTTTTTGGCCCCAGACGATGAATTTATCGGCGCGTCCGTATAAACTCTTATGCGCAGGACCAAATCCCAAATCCATCGTCCGGGGCCAAAAAAAGTTACGAGGTTTTGCATGTTAGACGACGTTTTTTCGCTTCCAAATTCCAAGGACGGACATCACATCCTTTGCCCGCGTCAACTCCAAATTAAGTCAATAATCACATTTTTATATACGAATGGACAGTATAAATGTGGAGTGAAACGTGAAAACAAATGTATACACAAAAAACGGACCTTTGTAGATCGGGAATGAGGATTTGATAGGGTGCTCCGACGATGCTAAATAAATCCTTGATACTTTTGGACTGTCCAGGTGGAATCAAAATGTCTGTATGGACTTTACTGGGGCGACTCAAGAAGTCATAGCCATCCGCATAGTAAAGATTCTCAATGAGCTCAAATGCATGGACGCTGCTCGTATTCACTCTCAACACTTCATATCTATATATAATATTTTCACATCATTTTAAATACCATTCACCACAAATCAATATCAATATCAAAATCCAATTAACTTTAATTATCTTTATATATGGTAATGATTAAAATTAAATGTGAATGTAAATATGGGTGTGTGTGTATATATATACGATACCCTTGATAATCTCGGAGTCCACTGTCTAGGTAGGTGCTGAGGAGGCATGCAAAAGTCGGGAGGAAATTGAAAGATGGTGTAGTTGATGGTGATGATGAAACGCCCTCCATTTTCTCATATATATATATATATATATGTTAATATTGATGTTCTATAATTAACTATATGAAAATATTTAGCTTGTATGTGGACGGAGGAAAGAGAAAGAGAGACGATGATGATGGAAATCAAAATCGAATGTGTGGACTCGAATCCTCGATCATCCTTTTTTTATATACAGCCGATGAAAGTGACATTAATTATATACATATATGCAATTAATTCATATCTATGTAATTTAATTGACAATGCGCGCGGTGGACTAATACTAATTATAATAATATAATCCCATGTGATTATGGTTTTGATTATACATGTATATTGTAATTACAATTCCATACATGTAATACTCGCCTGCTTCTCTTTGGACAAAGACAAAAGGAGACAAAGACAACAAAAAAAACAGTAGAATATATAAAACGTCTGTTGAGTTCACAAAGGAACTATAATTATTTTCCTTAATTTCGATGACCTGTTGCAAAGATCAAATGGCTGGAGTTGGAGCTTTGGGTCCTTCGACATGATTGTCTGCCATGACCTTTTCTGTCACCCTCAATTTTTGTCAGAATTTTACCCACAAAGACGGACGCAGTCGTAGCATTTCCGCAAATTAAGGAAAATCGTTATCGTTCGTTTGTGAACTTAACAGACGATATGAATATATACGAAATGTTTTTCTTAATTGCAAGTTCATGTTTGTTTTGTCTCATGTCTGTGCAGCCAGCAGCTGTGTGCATTAATGATCAATCACAATATAATAAGAAGGAAAAAAATTCCAGATCCACAGCCGAATCCAGACCACACACAAAGTTGACATAAGAAAATCCATGCAACTCCAAGCACACAGAAGCAGAAATCTGCGTCTCTGTGCGGATTCTGTGTCTCTGCATGTGATGGATTTCCCAATACACACACACAATAAAAAAAATATGAGCATTATTATACAAAAATGAACTTTATATTGGCGAATATTATAGAATAATTGTATATCGTCGGTTAAGTTGCATAACCGTGTATTATCATTTGGCCTTAGAAGACGAATTTGCGTGCGCGTTCATATATGCTAACGTTCAGTATGCGCCTTCTAGGGCCAAACGATAATACACGGTTATGGAACTTAACCGACGATATATCATCTGTTAAGTTCAAAATCGTACGATAATCACTTTTTTTCTACTTCAAAACCGTGCGATATGCAAAATTCCTTAATTCAAAATCGATATAATCACAATTCCTTAATTTCGTTTGACCTGCTCTAAAGGTCAAAGCATTAGAGATAGAACTTTTGGCCAAAAGACATTATTGTTTGTCCTGACCTTGCTCTACCACTCTGTACTTTTTTGAACATTGTAGGTCAACGGACAACGTCAGTAATGGCAAACATTCAAAATTAAGGAATTGTGATTGTACAACGATTTTGAATTAAGGAATTTTACATATCGCACGGTTGTGAATCAGAAAAAAAGTGATTATCGTACGATTTTGAACTTAACTTAAATATACATCTTCAATAATTATATATTTTTCACCCAAAAAACAGACGATAGGGGGAGGCGGGGGCAAACACATACAAACCATTTTCTATAGTCTAAATTATAAATGCTACTTTTTTTAATCGAATACTTTCCCTTGGAAAAATGAAAATCCGTCTAATGACTTTATATATAGAATTACATAATAACGTACTGTCCATCCATATAAACATGATTTTTGACTTAATTTGAAAACGAAGCAAGAACACGGAGCGACGTTGTGATGTGTGTACCCTTGGAATTTTTGGAAAGGAACCAAAAGGCAAAAAGCAAAAGGTGCGCAATTCTCCACTGTTTCAAAGTAGCAGACACATCGGCATTGAGCTTCCAATCTCGCACTGTGTGTGGGGTAAAATGAGAATTGTGTACCTTTTGCTTTTTGCCTTGTTTCCTTTCCAAATTCCAAGTGCCCTTGGAATTTGTGTCACAATGTCGCTCCGTTTTCTCGCTCCGTTTTCAAATGAAGTCAAAAATAATTTTTATACGGATGGACAGTATGTTGACCGGGCTTTCTATGAGTCTATATATATCCATTATTTTTTAACAAACCACATACAGTTTCGGGGAGAAAATTAATTATAAAATGAGTGCATGCATGTTTTTGCCCCCGGCTCCCCTACAATTAAAATGATCATAAATGTATGTGGATTTCATCGGAATTCAGCCCGGACGCACGAAAATAGACTATATATTTATATGAAAAAATGAAAATAAATGTTGCAGTATATCTTTAAATCTAACAATGTATTGAAGGAAAGGAATTTGACAATTTACAATTTATTTTTTGTATATATACATATACGTAAATCCACATGTGTATAATTTAAAAAAAAATCAAAAAACAATCAGTCTCATTGTCAATCGTAAGCTTCAGTTCCAGTGTAAATAAGGTATCTGTAAATGTAAGACATAAAATTTTCCTCGCGATTCCCGCGTCGTCAATTCTGTGCATTTCTCACGAACGAAATCGTGTGAGCTAAGACACGCAAAACGGTGACGTCAGAACCCAAATTCTTACGATTTTTCCTTACGATTTCATGAAATCGTATAGTTACCAAACTCTCTAAATTATGAATCATTAATTCTCCACGAGTTTCCTGGACTCTCCAGCTCGTTTCAATTCCGTCTGGAAGGCCCTCGTCAAATACAGAGCGTAGAATTGGTAGAGGAATCCAAAAAGACCCAGAAAGGACATGCCCAATACATTTAAATTTGAACTTGAATGCATTGAGGACATGCGAAAAAGAAGAAGAAGAAGCCCCACAATGTAGTAAAAAAACCGAATCACCGCCAACACCAATGTGATCGAGTACCACCGGCGAATCTTCTCATAGTTTCTCTGTGCATTTGCCGCACATTCCACATTGCACATATATTATCAAAAGGAAATTCCCACAATTAAAACTTTGAAAACATATATATGTATATCGTCTGTTAAGTTCACAAAGGAACTATAATTATTTTCCTTAATTTCGTTGACCTGCTGCAAACGGCTGGAGATGGAGCTGTGGGTCCTTCGACATGATTGTCGGCCATGACCTTTTCTGTCACCCTGAATTTTTGTCAGAATTTTACCCACAAAGACGGACGCAGTCGTCGCATTTCCGCAAATTAAGGAAAATCCTTATAGTTCGTTTGTGAACTTAACAGACGATATGTACATATTATGTACTTAATTGTATGTGTGTTTTTTTTTTGTACCTCCATGGCACCGAGAAGTAAATATCGGGCGAGGAAAATGTACATGATGGACTGGAACATGAACGCCAGAATTATCAAAGCTCCGATCCCCGCTATATTATATGAATGAACAAACAAACAAACATCCACATTAACACACACACACGAACACAATTAATCTGATCGTGAATTCGAATCACATTAATGATGAGATGATGACTGATGAGCGGGAATTAATCATTTCTCAAATCCTTATGCGCGCATCGCATGTGCTGGCATATATATATATATTACTTCCAAGTTGCATAAAATCTGCAAAAGATGAGTACTCCGCAGCATCCGCCAAATAATCCTTCCCCTCCGGCGTCGTCAAAATGAGGATGAGAAGTAGGAAAAGGGACGCGGAGGAAATCCCGGACGTCACCTACACACAATCCAACATATTCAGTATAAATTAATTATGAATTACAAATTAAATTACACACACCTATTAAAACTTCCATTCATTTCCAAATTCTAAATCCCACACACACACACATATATATATATACATATCGTCTGTTAAGTTCACAAAGGATCTATAACGATTTTCCTTAATTTGTGGAAATACGACGACTGCGTCCGTATTTGTGGGTAAAATTGTGAAAAAATTGAGGGTGACAGAAAAGGTCATGGCAGACAATCATGTCTCACGACCCAAAACTCCATCTTGAACCGTTTGACCTTTGGCAGCAGGTCAACGAAATTAAGGAAAATCGTTATAGTTCGTTTGTGAACTCAACAGACGATGTACAAATCACACAAAAATGACAAGAATCATAATCATCAATAATAATAAAATGTGTGGGCAATTTAATTTGACGTATACTAGACATACCAAATCGATGATGGCAATGATTTTGACTCGTTTTTGCAACGGGAAACCACAAACACACGTACTCGCAGCAGGAACAGCAGGTAACTCGGACATCTTCGGGATTTCCATATTGTTGTATATATTTATGTTTTTTTTTGTCACACTTTTCTGTGACTTTCCTCTGGTGTGATTAAATTCTCCACACTGTGCCCTTTTGACGTATGAAAATTTGCTTCGTTTTCATACATATAAGAGTTGAGGGAATTTTAAACGGTACAGGAACTTTGATTTTCGTCTTGATCCTTGATCTGTGATCGGGATTGGAAAGATTTGAATGCAGAAATCTATCGTCAATATATAGGTTTTTGGTGGAAAAAAATATTTGTCAAGGTTGTCACTCGCTCAAAACTTGCTTCGTCTTCTTCTTTTTGTAAGCACACACACAGATCAACTCAGAATGGAGTGGAAGCCAGCACACATGTATATATTTACGTAAGACACACACAAGCACACATTTCCCCTCAACAACTCAAGTTTATATACACTGTGTGTGCAGTGTGCACATGTGTGGAGATGCATGGACACACAAATACATGGCGAGACGCGAGAGACAGCTTTACATATACACAAAACTCCCTTTTCTCCATGAAACACACACACACACACAAACACATGGGAAATGTAACCAGTAGAGGAGGACGGGGTAAAAATGACCACCAAAAGTTTTTCGCATTTACGCGAATTGTAATGATCGAATTGGGATTGTGAATGCGTCAGAATAGAGATTGACTCATTGTCTATGTCGACGCCTCATTTACTTTTCCTTCAATTTTTAATTCATTCGAGTAGATATTTAACGATTAAAAAGGGTCTCCAAAAGGATACGGCGGGTAAAAATGACGACCTTCTGTAAAAAGTGTCTTTCATTTGGTTCTCGTGTTCCAGGATTTTGGGCAAGCTTTATTTGGGGCAATGGCAAGCAAATAAAAGTCTTAGTGGGCCAAAAATATTATGCAACCAAGAAATATATGATTTTTGAAAGAGTGTTTGGGTGAAGACACGAGCAAGCGAATCACAGAGCATCCCATTTTAATACTGTGGAAAGGAGTATCACTTTGAAGTGTATATATACAATAATAAAAATCCATAAACAAACCTGTTTGTTCATTTTGACTCTTCTGTCTGATGTGTGTGCATATTATTATATATGATGCATGATGATTTATTTGCGGCTGTGTGCAGTGTGTGCACATGTGAAAGGCGAGTTGAAAAAAGGGAGGAAAAAATGAGATATTTCCAGTTAAATAAGTATACCCATTGCCTATAGTATTGCTAGCAAACTCCGCATGTATATATTTGCTCATCCAATTCACACAGATTCACACGTCATCCGTCTATCATAACAATTATAGCCAAATTAATTTAGCGATAATCATTTTTTTGCCAAGGTCACAAAGAGATTACGTGAATTGAAATTGCAAGACGGCTGTATTATAAATTAAGGGAGGCGTGGGTAAACGTTTACCACTCTAAAAAGCTACGTTCTTGGAAAAAGTTTATTTGTCTGTGTTAACATGACTGTGACGATTGATATAAATCAAGAATGATCAAATTCCTTTTAAAAATGCACTAACTATTCGACTTTTCCCGACGAGCGAAAATATCACGTTTAACTTTCTTTTGATACACAGCAAAAACACGTACATTTTTCAATTCGTTTCAACGAATGTGGTTTTTGGTATATTTCTTGACCAATATATTCTTGTCAAAAAACATGTGAAACTGACCATCACAGCTTTAATTTATACAGTATCAAAAACGTTTTGATTTTGTCGACATGTAAACATTTATACTGATTTGTATATATGAGTGCTATATAAATTTCTTTTACCCACGCCCCTCCCTTATCTTTATGTGTTTTTACCCTCTCGAGTTTATAGACGACCAACCTAACATTAATTTGTTCACACTGGAATTAAAACAAGCTAACTGACATAAATGACAACATAAATTCATATGTGTATAAAACTCCAAAGTCGTCAGTCATCCGTCGACAGTCGATATAATATAGCTGAAGATTTCAGAACAAAGTCACACAGTTTTATTACCTTTCGAGAACAATATATAAAAAACTCCTCAATTAATTGCACTACATATTATATATATATAGTTATCGATCACCATGTTTTATTTCACCATCGTTCGACAGTAAGTCCGAATTTTCCATGTGTGTAAGACTAAGACGCATCATAAAAATGCTTCTTCATTAGGACTTGCATTAAGATTTTTTTTTAAAAAAATGATTGTTTTTCTTTGCACGCACCACACATCAGTGGAGAGACGATAAATAATGCAGCTGGGATTATTCAGTCCATCACCGACGGGGAATTAAATGCCAGAGGGATTTTAATGGTGTTTTTTTTTACATTTTAATTCAAATTTACCTACATACAATGTAATACAAAGTATACAAAATCGTTCCCAATTACAATTATGTACAATTAAAATTCCCTTCTTTCAAGTATTCAAGCTATTTTCATTTTATTTCTTTTATCGCACATAATTAATTTTTTCACTGGTTTTTTTTTGTGTGAAAAGGTTCAAGCGCTCGGGCGTCAAATGAAAGTGGAGAATGAAAAATTCACGCGGATCTTCTCCAGTGATTTACAACGTGTCCGGCAGACGGCTTCTCATCTCCTGCCGAATTTGAATGGACCCCTTCCCGCCATTCAATTTGAACCTTTGTTGAGAGAGCGCGTAAATTCCCAATTTCGTTTCATTATACATTAGAGGTAAAAATGACCACCAAAAGTTTTTCGCATTTACGCGAATTGTAATGAAGGAATTCGGATTGTGAATGCGTCATACGAGAGATTCGACTCATTGCCCATCGACATCGACGCCTCATTTAATTTTCCTTCAATTTTTAATTCATTCGAGTAGATATTTAACTTTTAAAGGGTTTTCAAAAGGATACGGCGGGTAAAAATGACCACCTTCTTGAAAAAATGTCTTTCATTTGGTTCTCAGTGTTCCAGGATTTTGGGCAAGCTTATTTGGGGCAAGCAAATAAAAGTCTTAGTGGGCCAAAAATATTATTAAACCAAGAAATATGATTTTTGAAAGAGTGTTCGGCTGAAGACACGAACAAGCGAATCACAGAGCGTGTTTGCAGTGCCATTCTTGCAAGTATTTGTCAAGTCCCTCGAACACTATCAATTTGACCTTTGTTCTTGAAACTCCCATCCGAATCTGACGGATGTAAACTGTGGTCCAAGCTACGAAAAACATGTGGACGTCAACAAATTATATTCAGTAGTTTAATTATTATTTAACTTTAACGTCGGTGGTCATTTTTACCCCGTCCTCCCTTATACAGTACAGTATTTTCTAATATTCCCTATAATTTTCTAAAGAAATCCTTGACATTTTCCTTTCTTTTTTTGACTCTTTTTCTGTGTGGTTGGGGAAATCGCCTAAAGGATTTTGGGGACTGGGAATTTGAGCATGAAACCGTCATTTTTGCCAAGATGGCGGAGATGGGTTTGCCAACGCACAAAACCCACGCTGTGGACGTCCCAAATGGAGAATCCTTTGAAGATTGCAAAGCGAGAGCTGGGCAATTTTTCAATGTAACTCCACTACAATTAGTATTATTATTATTATTGTTATTGGCACTAGCATTTTGATTTAATTCTCCTAATTTCCCTTAATTAATTGATAATTGTACAAAAACAAATTCAAGGGGATCTGCAAAATTGTGGACGAAGCTGACGAGGACGACGCGGAAAATGGTAATGAAAATATCCTGACGCTCTCGCATGGACTTTACATTGCCTGCCTCATCGAGTATTTAATGGAGAACCCCGCGCTTTTTGAACTCGTCAATTTCCACCAAGATCTCCTGCGAGTCCATGCCGAAGCCCCAAATACTTCCAGAACCCGGTTTTCAATTGGAGGAGTTGGAGAAAGCAGGAAAAGAGTCCTCACTTTCACGCACTTCCTCAATGTGGAGCATTTAGACGACTCCATTTAAAATCATTTCCATTTTCAATTCAATTCAAACAGTCAAACTCAAACTCGAAGGAAGCTGTCCAAAAATATGTCATGTACCAAATCTGTGAAATGAATAAAAAATCTATGGCATTAAAGGAAAAAATAGAATACCGGGAATTTTGATTTGAATTTTGGGAAAATAATAATAATAATAATTCCATATCGTCTGTTAAGTTCACAAAGGAACTATAACGATTTTCCTTAATTTGCGGAAATGCTCCTACTGCGTCCGTCTTTGTGGGTCAAATTGTGAAAAAATTCAGGGTGACAGAAAAGGTCATGGCCGACAATCATGTCGCAGGACCCAAAGCTCCAGCTTGAGCCCTTTGACCTTTGGAGCAGGTCAACGAAATTAGGGAAAATAATTATAGTTCGTTTGTGACCTTAACAGGCGATATACAAATGTGGATTTTTTGAGTGCATGTTACACATGTACGAAAATTGAATCAGGCTCGATTGCTTATGAGGAAATTGATGGAGTTCTCGAAAATGATTCCAAGTGTCGTGAGCACGATCGGTTTGTCGAGGAAATAACAGGAGCCGATGCGGACTTGAAGGATCGGAAGGGCCCTTAATTGTCTCCTCAATATCAGTCCACGCCCCTTATTCTTATTTGTATCCCGCCTATAATTATTCCTTAAATCCAAATCCAGTCCTCGTCGCTCAAAATTAAAATCAAATCCCGGAGATCTTTGAAGTTTCCTCATCAGTTTGGAGGCGGAGCTATGGAGTCCAGCAAGGAAAAAGAGGAGGCCGACCAGGAAAAGGGTACAAATGACCCCAATCAGAGCCAAGCTAAGGGAGAGGACACCACTCAGTCTCACCCCACAGAACGTGCAAAATACAGCGAGGGAAATGAAGACGCCCTTACAGAGGGGAAGGACTAAACCACAATAGATTTCATTGAAGGACCTCACGGCGATTTGAAGGGATTTGTAAATCCGGATCACGTCCGACTGTCGTCGTCTCAATTCCTCCTCATCCCACGAACTAAAACACAAAATCAGTAAAAAAAATTTAAATTTCCCCCGTTTTTTCCCCAAGGATGTCTCGCTCGTTGTTGTTGTTCACCTCAACTCCTGAAGGATGGCCGTGTAGAAGGCAACATGAGAAATGATGCCAAATCCCCACAGGAAAGCTAAACACTCGAAATTAAAGTGGAAAAAAGCGTGGAGGAGGACGGACGGGAGACGATAAAGCCATCCCAAGCTTTGTATATTCGGGATGAGAGAGGACGTGAATTCCGGGTAGTCTGGAAATAAAGCGGCCACCAGGAGGATCAACAGTAAATTCTGATTGAAATTGCAGAATTGGAATTGCATGAATTGAAGGCAGAGACGCTGCATCGAGTGGACGCCGTCCAGTCCAAATTCTTCTGTGAATACACAAAAAAAATTTGATGTGTGTTTTGAGCTTTGACTTCAAAAGACGAAGATAAATGATGAATCATGATAGACTTTATTATATTATGTATACTTTTGAGGCTTTGAACCAGCCGGAAATGTTGACAAATGGAGAGAGACAAATCCCGCCGATGAAGGAGGAAAGCAATTTGAGAGACGGACGGGAACAGAGAGTACACGAGGATGAAGAGGACCCGGATTTTGGTGGTCATCGTCTCCTCATCATTCAAATAAACCCGGATGGACTGAAGGATGAGGAAACTGTAGTAGCTGAATGTGATGAGGATATTCAAGTACCAGAGGCGGAGTCGCCATTTACTTTGAAGCTCTTGTGGTCCCTTCCCCACCAGCCAAATGAAGGGATGACATTGACAAATCTCCCCATATTTGTACCCGCGTTCCAGCCATTTCAAATTCGGAGCCCACGTTGAAATCATCTTCGTTTGTTCTTCTTTTGTTTTGGGAAGAACAGAATTTTACATTTTACATCTTACATTTTACCTGTATATATAAGGTGAACTTCACTTGCAAATATAAGAAGCACACAGAGAGAGAATGAATTGTTTTGGAGATTTATCTGTGTGGTGTCTTCGAACCTAATTATATATATATATATTTTTTGTCCGTCTCTGCTTTTCACAGGAATTTAAAAGGCGAG
Source organism: Gisinianus flammeolus (assembly GCA_034699125.1). Lineage (NCBI taxonomy): Eukaryota > Metazoa > Arthropoda > Collembola > Symphypleona > Katiannidae > Gisinianus > Gisinianus flammeolus. The sequence goes on along the minus strand of JAIUND010002210.1, from coordinate 3,915 downwards.
GACAATTATAAAGTCCAACTTTTGTGTGTGGTGTTTCAAACTATATGTACAATAAATTTGTCACGAGGAATTATTTTTAATTGAACGTCGACACGACACGTCGTCAAGTGATGGGCAATTTCCTATGGGATATTATTTGAAGTTGTGGATAAGAAAACCCGCCGCATACCATTTTTCACTTTTTTGCATATTAAGCATATTATGCATATATGCTTCGAATGGCGACTATTTTATTTTACTGTGGTCTACGTCATTTTGAACGACGACTTGTCAACTTTAATAATAATCCTTGAGAATTTTACATGGTTTAAAGTGGGGAAATGTAAAAGTAAATTGGCCAAAGGTAATTGTAATTGCCCTTGTTGTCATTGGGTGGGTTTGAAGTGAGACATGAGACGGCGGGATGACCAGCAATTAAATCTATAAATGTGGGCAATAAATTGCACCCACGACGTTGGATTGTGGCATACAGTGCTGTGTATGTATTTATTTTTCCCGGTAGTGTGAATTCACTAGCGAATTATTTAATTACATATCCTTTTAATTTCCCTTAAATTGTAATTGGGTGGTTGGGCTTGGGATTTCACTATACCTATTTCACATCAATTATATCACAAGAAACAATTAACTTCAAACGACATATGAAGTTGTGAATAAGAAAACACGGCGGAGACTGGTTTTCACTTTATTGCATATTTTTGCATGCAGAAAAACATGGGCTATTTTATACAACAAGTTCGAAATTTGTAAAAAATTGCAAATATTTAATTTTAATTAAATTTTAATTAAAGAGATTTTCCGAAATGTGAGTGGGCAAAGTGGAAACGGACGTTTATGAAATCGCCGCTAGAGGACTCACTCAAAATTGTATAATGAAAGTACAGTTCAAGGAAATCTGTGAAATTCAATGAAACCGTTTAATTCAAACTCAAATATCTCGACTTGTAGACAATGGTATGCGGCGGATTTTCTTATCCACAACTTCATTTCATTTTAATTTGAAGTGAGTGTGTGGGCAGAAACAAACGGCAGAGGTACATATAAAACTCACACAGACAGATGCATAAAACAATTAAAAATTAATGACCGTGTGTCAAAATAATTGTTGGCGGATTTGTATTAGAATCAAAAATTGCAAATTTCAAGGATTCAAAGGAAATATGTAACACATTTAAAAACGTACATCAAGTTACTTACCTACAATTAATTGTCCACTTATTGGATGGCTCGACAAATAAAATAAACAGTTATAGAAATCTATCAGAAGGGATTTTGAGCCAATTCAATTGGAGCCAATTAAAATCCCCCCGCACACACACCCACCGTAAAACTTGAATTAAAAACCTACTCCACAGTTTACAAACCTACCTTCAATTATTAACCTATATAGTTTTTCGTTGGTTTTATATCTCTAGTGTCCAGCCATTCACCGTAATGCTAATCGAGTTGGCTTAATTGAAGACTCACCAGGAATAACCACGTTTTTGAATAGGAATTTCCTCCAACTTGACCGCTCGACCGTCTCCATTTGACCACTAATCGCATTGAATGCCACTGGAAAGAAATTCAGTTGGGATGCCCAACTGAAAATGGCGTAGTTCCATCGCAAATCCACTTTTGTAAGCATCTTCAATCGTGCATCCTTACAATGTTCACCGAAATTTGAGTCTGTGAATTTTCCTTCTATATAGAATTTTCCACTGAGAATTTTCCTTCTCCACAAAATATGTACTTACTCAAATACTTGAACTCTCGTATGAACAGTATTTTATTACGACTGAGTTAAGGAAACTTGAACGGTGCCCCAAATTCACTTCTATATTTGGATATTGACTCGAATATGATCATTAAACATTCATGTTCCATCGTTCCTTCTATTAATTAAGAGTCCATGCATTTTTCATGATGTATAACTCCAAACTCCACACAGCACACAGTTAATTAAGTACCTGGAACTGCTGGAAAGGTTTGTACCAAACCCGTCTAGCATATATATAGAATAGTTAGTATAGTTTCCTTATATAGGAAAATGTTGCCCTAAATGTATTGGGATCTCCATGAGAGACCAGTATGCAGATTTAACATTAAAAATGGTGGGGACACCATTTTGACAATGGCTGTGAACTCGTCATTTTTTTCGTTTTTTTGGGGGGGAGACAGCATGGGGAAAAAAATGCATGGGAGACAGCGTATATATATATAGGAAAAACCCCCATGAGATCCGAGACAGAATGGGATTTTATATACATAATATGTTAAAATCCAAAGAGACAGCATCGGATTTTCAATCGAAAATATATATAGTGAGAATTTATATTTAAATATGTGGGTTTTGAATTTCCTCAAGTATCCGCATATTCAAAAGACTTCAAGTTTCCGTCACATTTTTGGATTGAGAGAACACACAAATATTTATAAATATATAGAAAATTGAAATTATTTGTTTTGTACGACATATAAACAAAGTTGTGAGAGAGCTATAAGTTTTTTTCGAGTTTCTTGAATTTCCTTAATTCTTTTGTAAACACTCAAAATGTCCAAAAATAGGTATAACATTCAAAAGATAACGCACAAGTTGTAAAAAATTGAAGTTTTGTCGCTGTATTTATTTTGCATATCCATTTTGAAGGGCTTTATATATAAAAAAAGAAAACATCACCAAGAACTTGAGAATTGTTTGCACACACTTAGGCGGATTTTCACTGTCACAGTTTATATAAATAATAGTTTCCCCTTTGACACAAGATTGAAAATTTGAAAAACACATTTCAAACATATTCTTATTTCAATGGAAGGCGATTTGAAGGGAAATTTTAAAATCGATCATTCTCCGTCATTCGTCATCCTCATTTTTTTGTATAAAATTCTGTATATATATAATAGAAACACAGAGTCGGTATATAAAGCATTTCGCGGATTGTTGGCACAGAAGAAACCTCCGAAGAAACCACCATAAAGGACGCATGCAATTAAAAAAACTGATTGAAATGAAGAAATTCAACCCAGTTTTTGTCCTTTTGCCGTTTTTTGCTCAAATCATTGCGACGACTGCAAGTAAAAACAAAACCAAAATCCAGCATTCACAAAACGTATATATTTATATATTTGTAAAAAAAAGGCTCGTGTCAAAATTTAGCATTGTGAATTCCATTTTTTAATTGTTGTCTATACATATTTTTATATAGATGATTCGAATTCGAATCTTTCCTTGACGCGATCCAACTTGGATAAATTTCATTACCCGGGTGAACTGATTTTTGCGGATGAGTTTGAATTTTTTGACCTCGAAACTTGGTCACACGAGCTTAGTTTAAGTGGAAATGAGGTGAGACAGGGAAGAAATATAGACTTTTTGAACATTCCCAAATTTTATTTCTTATTGCCGCTTAATTATATATAAATTCTGTGTGTGGCATTTATTTTTTGATCACGATTTTTGAACTGCACAGAATTGGGAGTTTCAAATGTACATCAATTCGCGTGCAAATTCCTTCGCCGTGGACGGCGTTTTACATTTGAAACCCACATTGACATCCGAACGGTATGGTGAGGATTTCGTGTACAGCGGTCAAATGGATATGAGCGGCAGCGTCCCCGTCGATGCGTAATTATATAGAGAGTTTGGTAAACCCGTCGTAATAGGGAAATCGTAAATATTTTGGTGGGAATTTTTAAATTCGTTGGTTATGTTAATTTGGAATTTTAAAAATGCCCACCAAAATATTTACGATTTCCTTTTTACTACGGCTTTACCAAACTCTCTATAAATAAAAAAATGCCAGAGAAAAGCGCGCACACATTCCAAATTATTCAAATATCGTCTGTTAAGTTCAAAAAAGAACTATAATTATTTTCCTTAATTTCGTTTGTCCGAGTTGACCTGCTCTGGAGGTCAAAGTATTAGAGATGGAGCTT
>JAIUND010002209.1:0-24730 GCA_034699125.1 Gisinianus flammeolus | reverse complement strand
AGAAAGTAGGGATTTTAGACAGCTTGTAATGTATGTACATAATACATATACACATTACACATAATAAATGTAATAGGAATTTTCCCTTGAAAAAGTCACTGAACCCTCACGTTTTTTCCTTTTTCTCTCTCGGTCTCTCCCCTGTAGAAAAGGGATATTTCATTTCTCATTTCTCACTCCATTCCTCTTCAATACTCATCCCTCAGTCAAGTCTCTCTCTCATCTCCCGTTTTTCTTCATATTTTCTCTTCATTTTTCATGACTTTTGTCATTTATCATACACTTGACGGACCTCACACACGGCGGAAGACCAATTTAAACTTTAATTGGAATATTATTACCTACAAAAATTACGCAGTAAGTTCCGGATTTATTTTTAAATCCCTTATTTTTATTTCCTCGCCCAAATCTCTGCGGCTCAAACGTGGATATTTTAAATTTTGAACCTGAGATGTAAAAGCAAATATCCAGGGATTGTGTGTGTTTGTACCTACAAATTAAATGGAATTCCACGTCCTTCTTATACAGCAAAAAAATTAAAGACGAAGGGAGAGATTTGTTTGTGTTTGTGTGTGTGTGTGTGTGAAAGGGAAAGGGACGAAGACTTGAGACCTTGAACTTTTTGGATTTGAAGAGTTTTTCTTATTGGCCAGTTCTAGACCGAGCCCGTGTTTTCCCGTGGGTTGTGATTGATTCATTACGTTTTTCCTCATCATGTATTTTCTATTCGCAGCTTTTGTGTTTGAAAATAAATGCAGAGGGGAGAGAGGACAAAAAGGAAACGAGTCCAGTGCAATTCATGTCAAGTTCATGGAAAAGCGTTGACTCATTTTTTTTAGTAGCGGGTCGAAAGAGGATAGAAAAGTTTCAAGATTTTTCCTTGAGGAATTCTTCTTGTCTCGTTTTTATTGATTTCCGTTCGAAAAATGAGGCGTCAGTCAATTTCCCATGATTTCTCAAAAGCCGCTCCCTTTTCAATTGTCTTCAGTTTAAATGTAGTCCCGTGTCTGAAGGCCATCCCGATAAGTCTGTCATCATCCTCTGTAAACTCTGAAGCAGCTTCAACAGACTGTCAGCTGGACCGAATCCTCCCGATTTTCGGTAACTCTAACATTTTCTTCCATGAATTCACCTCACTTTCCACGTCTCAGCATGAACGGACTTCAATAGAGCTGCAAATCCTGCTGGACAAGATTGGACAACGACTGCAAGTCCCACTCACCATCTCAACTCATCACTCCAGGTCGTCAAGGAATGTGAACGACACGGATGAGGAATCTTGTCCAGAAATTCACGGAAAACGCTCAAGTTAAATTTGACAACTCATTCGGATTCCTCCAATTTTCATCCACTCTCAAGCCTCTCACGATTCCTCTTAAGCAACTCGAGGAAAATGAACTTTCTCCAGGACATCCTCGTATTTATTACACACCATGCGGAGGACGAGGAGGAGAAGGAGGGTGGAGAATTCCCGGATGGTCCACTTCACCTCTGTTTTTCTGCAGTCAATATTCTGGTCCTCTCCACTCTACGCCAGTCTTTAACCTTTGTACATCTCACTGTGCTCAATCACCAAGTTGACCTCAAATTAATCCCGTTCACTCCTGGACAAATTTCTACAAGGTAAAAAAAAAACAAATTTCGCCGCCATTTTGATGCAGTTTTTCATTTTCTGCATTGAAATCCTAACTCTGATTTTTTATACAGGAAGGACCTCATTCGAAAACTGCATGATCAGCGAAAACCTCTGGACCTCGGTGACATCATGTTCCAGACGTTCATTTCTCCATCCGAGCAGTCCAATGTGCCTCGTACTCTCCGAGGATTTCTGGAACAAAAACCGTCCTTTGGGTCCCCCCTCTTCCGACTCCAGTTCGAGCTCCTCAGTCACCTCAACGTCTCCTCCTTCTCCTTCTCCAGCCGCCCCCTCACCGACCCCCTCACCCTCAACTACGTGGGCAACCTGCGGACGGACTGCGGCTCCTGTTCCAACACTGCGCGACTTCCGCCGCTACGCCCTCGTCAAGAAAACGCAGGCGGACCTCAGCTTCTCTCTCATCTACTCGACGGACAGTCTGAATCTCAAGTTCCCGCTCCACTCGATCCTCGCCCCATTCCGTCACGCCGTCTGGCTGAGTCTCCTCTCCTCCGTCCTCTTCCAACTTCGGGGACGAGTGAGATCCTCCTCCTGGACTTCCGGTCTCCTCGACACCACCTCCGCCCTCCTCTACCAGTCCCCCCGTCCGAACCGACTCCGGAACTGGCTGCCTGCCGTCTGGATCCTCGTCGCCTTCCTCATCACCCAATTCTATCTGTCGCAGTTGAAGAGCACGCAGATGGTGCCGACTGTGATTGAGACGGATCACGCCCTCACCGATCTCGTCCGGCTCGGCTTTCATTTCAATTACCCGGGGGCGAAGGAGGCGAAGGAGATTGTTGTGATTATTCTCCGGGACACGCGGGCCAAGAATAATAATGGATCCTCGTCAATGTCCTCACTCGTTCTGGACGGGTGGGCGGCGGGGAGCGGGGATTTTTTCGGCCGGCTCACCGGCCTCATTTTTCACACGCATGATAAGGCCTCGTACAAGCTGCTCGTCCCCATCCTCAGTGGGATGAATTATAATTTGATGAAGGCCGAGATCTTCGTGTCGCCCATGTTGGCGCTGTTTAGCCCGCCGAATTTGGATTTGCTGCTGGAGGCTTCAAGAGGGTTTTTAGCGGGCGGGCTGTATCGGTTCTGGTGGGAGTTGGCACTGTATATGGCAAAGGCGCCCGTCAGTGTCATCCATCAACTCCCCGCCTCTCAGCACTGGAAACATTATGCGGCGGATGTGCATCGGCAGATCACGGGAGCGAAATTGGTCTCGCTGGAGAACTCGCTGCTGGGCGGGATTTTTTACATCTTTTTGATGGGGTGCAGCGGGGCGGGTGGTCTGTTTGTCGCGGAATTCTTCTCCTTTCATTATGCAAAAGGGTGCTTCGAGGTGTACAAGAGGGCCGCCGCCGGCCTCCTATTTTCCTACCAAACACATTGAATTGAACGAGTCACATTTTTTCGAGGAAATTAAATTACACTGAGTAAAACAAAAAAAATTAAGCAACTGTTCAATCTTACAAACTCCACAACAAGCAGTCAAACTCGCAATCAAACATTTTTCAACTTAATTTCAGTGGCCCGAAAACTAAATTCATATGAATTACGAAGAGTCTCAAGTTGAATGTAGTTTTTACTCGTTTGACAAGTCTTTCTCTTTCTCGGGCTTTCGCCACTTTTTTCTCTTTTATTTATTTTGGGCTTGCGCCTCTTTTCTGTTCAAACTTTATTTAGGCTGTCTTTTTCTCACTTTACCAATGAAATTAAATACCAAAACACAAACATTAAAGCTTCAACAAAACGCAGTAACTTTTTATTCTTTTTCTGGAACAATTCCTTTTAGCTGTTGTTCATTTGAATCCCACAATCATAATGATGACTTCACTTAGGTCGTGTCATGTCAAAGGTCATGGGGGTGGAGTCTTACAAAATTTCCTCCAATTAAAACACTTTTCACTCACTCTCTCACACATCCGATGGCCAAAGTACGGTTGTGATGTTTAGTCACAACCGCCCTGGCAGATTCATACACTCAACTCAACATTCACACACATTATTGATTGTTTAATTATTTTTAAAGCGTAGTCGTTGACGACATAGTTAAACGTATGCATTTATTTCACACTAATTATTGGGTTTTGGCATTGTTGATATACGACAGACAAACAGATCGAGTGAGGAAACTTTTGGCCAATAATAATTAGGATAATTTTTAGAAAAATAAAGTAATTTTACTTTATTTATTACATTCTGGCCTTTGTTTGTTACATAAGGAAATATCGTTGATATTCCTTTTCATGTATAGATATACGGGCATTTCTTTATTGAGCTATATCAGTACTGGAAAATTTCAGAAAATGAGCGGAATTGGATCGATAAATTAATTAATTGAAAGTCAAGAGTAATGGGTCTGAATAATTTAGATTAATACAAACAATTTCTTCTCTTTCAGTTCATATGTAGAGAAAATTTATATTGACACTCTTCTGCACACATTGCCCTTGCCGTTGTTCAAAATCGTGCACGGGTCTATACACTGTAGAAAGGATTGTGTGCACACACATAAGAGTTCACTGGACAACCTGGACGATTCAACGTGACTTGGAAATACGTGGACATTCCAAATATATAAGTTAACTAAAGCACACACACACACATTAGCTTAAAACGACGACAGTTCGTTCTTTGTCTCTGTTTGTCTTGTCATCATTTCAATATCAGCACAATTCCCAAGCCTGACCAAGTTCCTGTTTCTCTGTTTTCTCTCTACTTCTTGCTCTCAAAATTCTCACGAAGCGAGATCTCCGCTGGACTTTCGCCTGTCTCATTTGGTTCTCCAGATTGGGGACGCTGGCCGTCCGCATCGATCCGGATACTCTGGAAATGAGGGAGGAGACGAGACGGTCGGAGAGGAGACTCATGAACTGTCATCAATGGATTGTGAGAACTCACGTTCTCTTCCTCTGGTTCCGTTTCATCCAGGCCGTCGTCAATTTTGAGCCAGGAATTCTTCATCACTTTGGCTGTGCCTTCGGCTGCATCTCTGTCACCTTCCCCATCATGCAGGAGATGCATAAAGTCCTCATGGAGCATCTGCCGATCGCGACCGGACTGTACAAAACCCTCGTCGTCCATTTTGAAGGTAATCCAATAGGAAATCTCACTGAGGATTTATCTAAACCCTTAACTTCCTTTTTCGTTGTCAAAAGCCTTTTGGATTTAATTGAGAATGTTTTCATTTTTGTTTTTTTGAAGAGAACGGACAAATTCAAATTCAGCATGGAAATGCTGCTGGAGGGATGAGTCGATGGTTTAATTTCACGATCCAGGAACTCCTGGCCGTATTTTTGGGTCCAACCTTCATCTGCGTCGCTGTATTTCATGTCCTTCTCTTCTGCGTAAATCCAGTGGGTTTCAATTTCCTCTACTCGGCCCTCCCACTCGTTCTACAGGGTGGTCCACTGGCGTTCGCAGTGTGTGGCTTATTTGAATTCTACACCATGTTTTGCTGGCTCTCCGTCGGCTGTTTCTGCGTCCTTCAGAATCTCCTGTTCTTCCAAATCTGTGAGGAGAGAACTCAACGAGCCCTGGACAGGCTCCGGGAGGGAATGAAAAGGGACGGAAGAGGGACGGGGATTCATCGTCAGAATTCTGCTGGACTGGTGGCGGATGCGTACAGGACCTGTCGAGAGCTTCAGTTGATGATCCAACTCTTCAACGGGGCCTACAAAACATCCAATTTCGCTCACAAAATCTTCTACATGTCCGCATCCGTCTTCTGTATCTTCATGGGATTCCGGTTCATGTCCGAAGCCCCGTACTTGGCCGCTCTCCTCTGTGCCATCGGCCTCTACCTGGCCGCCCTCTTCGCCTTCATTTACAATGGAGCCTTCAAGATCCCGGACGGTGTGGAGGAGCTGAAGAGGGAGATGCGGCTGGTCAATGGCCTCCTCGTCGTAGAGACGGGCAGTGGAGATAGGGGGCTGGAAAGGGTGGAAATGGGCCGAGCCATCGATTCCATCTCATGCCTTGGGATTCAAGTGGGAAGTTTTAAAGAGATGGAGCGAACTTCAACTCCAGAATTTATCTATTTCTGTTTCGAGAAAATCGTGGACCTTCTCCTCACCTTCTCATAATATATAAACCACGCATAAAACTGCATTATACGCTCATGCGTTCACACACACACACGCGCACATACTACACACAAATGTAAAAATACTGGTAGAAGCAAAATATTTTTATTATTACAATTTCGAAGTTGCCCTTCAAATAACAAAATACAAAACGGAAAAAAAAATTAAAATTGCAGGAGGAAACATCATCAAGGTGTGTACAAATAATCCAGGATTTCCAGAGTTTTTTTCAAATGCCTGTAGGCATTTGAATGGATAACCAAATTAAACAGTAGGGTAGATGGCCTATAGAGCGATTCCACATTGGTCATTTGCATTACGGGCCATCATGATGTAGCCGGACATTCCCCAGGAGGTTCCCTACGAATTCTTCACCAACCAGTACGACTGTCCATTTGATGTTCCATATCTACAAAAATCAAATCATACCATTTGAAATTGGCCTGGAAAATCTGGCCAGAAACTCTTCAACAAAAAACGATCATCGACTCACCCAATAACCAAAACAGCATGATCAGTGGTCTGACTACAACTGGGATTGTTGTAAACTCCACTTGTGTAGTACTGGAACGCGGTTGGACTCGCATCGATGGCAACGGAAACCTACAAAAAAAATTTGGTGTAGTTTCAATTCTGATTGAGCCGAAGACACCAATTGTGTATTAAAAGTCTTACAGGTCCGATATTGGCCACAGCATTCATCATCGCCGTTTCATTCCCCTGCAGGATGTTCACGTAGCCCGTGGCGGTCGCACCCACATTTGACGGGCTATATTGACAGTTGCCCACGACGCCACTACCCGACGTATAAGGATAACTGGCCTCCGTGTCCACTCCGCCATTGCTGTGGACGTAGTTGATGGCATATTCGACGACGCCGCCGCTGCACCCGCTATTTCCGTAGGACGAGGAACAATCCACCAGATTCTGTTCACTGAGGGAGACGAGGGAGCCGGTTTTGAGGGCGTGTTGACCTTCCAGGGAGCCCGTGGTGGAGAAGGACCAGCAGGAGGAGCACTGACCCTGATTCTTGATGGGTGTGATGATGGCCGGGTTGTTGGTCCTCTAATCAACGGTAGCGGGGACGGCTCCAGGGAGCTCCTTATATAATTTACCTTCCTCCACGACTGACCGCATCTGATCCGGGCGGAATCCATTTTTGCTCGCTCGGAACTCCTCGGATGTTAAATCACCGAATTCGTTCATTCCTGACGGAGGCAAAGAAAATGAAGGCAAAGAAAATTATTAGTTTCGACTTTTTTTAAAGTAGTAAATCGAGAAGTTGGGAAATTTGAAAAATTACCGAGTTTGTAGGTTTGTGTGTGGTCGGCATTGTGGGCCTCGATGAGTTGGTGACTTTTTAAAAAAATGGATCGTCGATGGCTCTCCTCAGCAGCGTCAGCGTAGGATTTGCCGTGAGTCGCCTGAAGTTAATTAATAATCCAAAAAAATTAAAACGATATTATAAATGTTAGAATAAAATCGGTTTTAGAAAATGAAAAAATTCATATGAAGTTTACGTGGAGAGGTTTTTTACCTTAAAGGATTCCCATCTGTCGTGATCGGACTCGGCTAAGATGACGAGTGAGCCAGCGCAGAGTAGAAATGCAGTGGAAATTATAATTTGCATCTTGTTTCGAAGAAGAAGAAGAAGAAAAGGACGGATTTTTGGTGGTTAAAAAAAGAGACGGAAATGATCAGGAAAATTTATGAACTTCCTCCACGTCCAACTGAATGCGAGTGTGTGAGGATGACAAAGAATTTAACAGCGTTTTATACACGGCAAAATCATTGCACTCAAATCCACAAACATTCCAGAAGCGGCTCATTGCGTAACTGGATAAACGTTTTCGAGGTGTTTGACAGTATGAGGCGTGTACACACGCATTAATGATTTATTGGTAGAAAATTGACGGATTCATCAACCGCAAAGTGTCAGAGTGGAAAATTACAATCACCAAAAAATTTCCTCATCTCAAAGATCTCTCTCAATGACTGTGGTGTGTGTAACAGCACCCCAAAACTCGTCTCTTCTCCACTCCGTTCGCTACATGGACGTTTGTAGGAAATGCTTGCATGATTTTTGTGAATCCTGCGGCTTGATGAGGATTCCAAAGGTTCACACCATTTCTGTGTGGTTAAGCGGATGGAAAACTACTGGTTTTTGCAATTAGGATTTTCCTAACCCGTAATAACTAGTTTGCTGTACTCCACAACAAAATCAACAAAAATTGGAACAGACTCTCGCTCCGCCGCATGAAATTCCCCGAATCTTATCGCCAAGAAATGTCTTGCAGTATATTTTCGATCTACTGGCAGGCGATCTTCGATCTGCCGATTCCAATGAAACAACGCAATTCCAGCGATGCCACCGCCAGCATTTGTATTTGGATCCACTGAATGTCCAATAACATCCCAATAAATTTAAAAAAAATGAAAACACTTGAACACTTGAAACATTATTATTTCACCTAATCGATGAACGATCAACATTGATCATACATATTACCGGCATGTTCTACAGGTATCAATAGCTGTATGAACATGACAAATTCAATTTAAAATCTTTCCAACTCACATCACCACCTCCTTTGCAGGTACTTACTCGGATCTCGTTTGGCTTTTCCTGGCCCAACTGAAATGGATTTACATGGAAGAATATGAAATCTAATTCTTTTTTTTGTGAGAGTTTGCCGCCGCTTGAGTTTAATTTCCACTTTCAGTCGTCCACTGAGTGAAGTGAATTAATGCAGAATATTTTCTCTTGCGTTTAATATTGAACAATTCCAACAGCTTGCACCCCTTTCCTCATTCATATTATTTAAATAATGTTGACCTTCAGAATGATTTAAAAAGTTTTGTGTTTTTTATTCTAATTCTAACAAATTACAGGGCTTGGTTTTTCAATCAGTAATTATTTTTTCTCTAATTCATTTTTTGTTGAATATGAATACAAATCAACACAATACTTTAAGGAATAGGAAACGGGATTCTTGTTATAAATGAAATCGCATACGTATATTCTCAATAATTCATAATACTGGAAATTAATTATTGTCGTCATCAAAAAACTTTAGAAATTGAACGAGTTATAAATACAAAGAGAATATAAAAATTGGGAGTGCGAACACATTGAAATTTCATAAAGTGTGTGAGGCTGGGTTTATTCATATTCCTGTCCACAATACAGCTTTTTGATGGTCACTTCGAGATCCGGAAGAAGCTGAAAAGCACAGCTCTCACTCACGTCCGTCATCGCCGAATCAAAAACCCTCTCGGCGTTCTCATCCACTTGGTTGGCGGGATCGGAGTAAAACCTGTCGTAGTGAAGCTCAATCTCCAGCTTTCTCAATTCTACGGAACAAATTAAATAGTTTATAATTATAATTAAAAATCTCAAAGTTATTTTGATGTCGGCAGCCAGCATCACAAAGTATTTTGGACCAACTAGAGATTTTAATTCTAAAGGACGACGGGCATAATTAATATTTTCTCTGTCAAATCCAGTCCTCACCTGATAGATTCAAAATGGACGGATTTTCCCGGGGAATTTCCTCAATCGACTTGGCAGAGACTTTTCTTCGGCTCCGGAACTTCTTGAGCAGACTCTCACAGGTTTCCTTTGAGTAGCCGGTGAAGGTCGAGTCCAGAGAAGGGAATTGATTTTCCTGCTTGCTGTTTGCAAAGAAACTAATTTCGATGTGGAGAAATTCGATGGCTGGAAAGAGCTCCCAAATCAGTCGGCCAACCACCGGGAAATCACCAATTCGAGTCATTCTGAGCTGAGTCACATTCGGGCACATTAAAACCATTTTCTCCAGGAACTCCCTCCATTGATTTCCATTCAGAGTGCCCCATCCATTCATCGTGAGAGTCCGCACAGTCGGAATCAAAGGAATAGAATCGACCGTGGGGAAAAACTCTGCGACTCCGCGGAAATCCCCGAAAATGTCTGCATACAAATTATCAAATTTTTTAATTAATTTCGTTGGGATTCTAAAGAATTAAAAATCAGAAATCAAATTATGAGGAGCCAGAGATAATACATTTACCAAATTCCTGGAGATTTGGGAACATTTGAATTCCTCTGGATCCTGGAGGGAAGATGGGTCTGGTGTCCATCCCAGGCCAGGTACGAAGCCAACGGATATTTTGGAACAGAGTCCAGTTGACTCCAGTCAAAAATCCCATTGGAGGAAGTACAAGTTCCTGGAGAGTCTTCTCACTGGATCTTCCGAGTCGGTTGATGAAGGACGTTGCTCGAGGCCAAAGTTCTGGATGTCCCTTAAGATCCGAAGTGCTCAGATTCAAGGATATTTGATTCCCCCCGATGATTTCTCCAGTAAATCCCTCATAGTAGCTCATCAACTTGTTCGTAATTCGAATTGAATTCATCCACTGGACCAACTGGAGTTTGCCGACGGAACGGAAAATTTGAACTTCCTCAGCTTTCATTCCAGAATCAATTCGGATGATCTTCAGATTGACAGCCGCTCTCAAAATGTCCGCAATGACTCCTCCATGCTTTTCAGCTGAACCCCAAGCCAATTCCAGGATATTGAGACTCGGGAGTGTGACCCCGGAGTTGAATGGAAATAATTCATGGGCCTTGGCTGCTGATTTTGATTGATGGCCAAAAAGTTTGAGCTGAGTGATGTTGGGCGCTTGCACTGTGAGCAAATCTCCGAGTGCTTTCTTCGTCACAATCGGCAACAAGCCCAGTTCCAGAGATCGGATGGACGAACCACAATTGGTCATAAAATTTTTCAGATCAACCGTCCGATTCTGTCCGAATCCACGCAGAGAGAAATGAGAGAATGGGAAATTCTGGGATGACTGGAAGCAGTCGGTCAACTCCTTGAGCGTCCTCCCACTGAATTCCCAATTTACTTTTTGACTGTACTGTCCAGCTTCTTTGCTAAACCCGAATTCCAAAATGAGGTCTGAGCGATGATGAAGGAGGTCGGAAGAGACGGAGGCCAATTTCCGGTTCATCAGTCGGAGGCTTAAGAGGTTGGAACTAGGCAGGTGCTTCAGGATCTCAAACATCATCTAGACACATAATTTTCAATACAAAAATGTACAACAAAAAACAAATCCCTTTTATTTAAAAAACTCTAGCCTAATATTTGTAAATTGAGAAAAAAAACGTGAGGAATCATTTGTTGAGATGAACCACGAAATTGTTAAATTTTGGCTGTAGAAATATTTATGATTCCCGAACTCACCTCTGCTGGTAAATGTCCCAACGTGTTTTGATTGATCCCTTCCACTGAATTATTCTCATTGTCTTCTTCCGGTTCCACTTCCTTCGAATTCCCTTTATCCGAAAAATCCAATCTCGTCCTCATCCGTTTTTGGTCAGCCGAGCGAGTCGGAGTTTCACGGTCCGCAACAGCAGCCGATTTCTCCATTCGACTCTTCTTTAAAACACACAAAAATATTATAGAAAACAAATTATGAACATTATTTTATTTCACATCATTTAAGAGCGGGACGAAATTGAAATAAATCTTTTTGTGTCTTTTCTATTTACAATTTACACAGACATTTTGTGTATACACACAGACGAAACAATGCAGTGAGTGAACAATTAAACTACAAAACACATGAAATGTTATAAAATATCCATTATAAATATACAGACAACACAAATTGCTTACTTTATTTGATGAGTCCATGATGAGAAGTATCAACTTTTTGACGATAACTAAATCCTCTCAAAGGATATCTGAAATGGGCAAAAGAAAATGCAAATCAAATTATTATATAAATGTATAAGAAACTCGTCGCTTCTCATGCTCAACTAGTTGTACCTTCAAATATTTAATTACAAGTATAATATTTAAAGAGTTATTGGGATTGTTGAGTTCCCTTTTTGGATTTGTAAGAACATAAAAAGAACACAAAAGAAAAATATCACACACACAGAGCTTTTATATGAATCACAAATGTGTGCGAAAGAAAGGAGTTGGTTTTCCATTCCCACAGATTGCACACATATGGATCAAATGATTAATATAATTGACACTTACCGTTGTTGAAAAAAATTATTCTGAGGTCACAGAATTAGTAAAAGATGAATTATGAAATATATTTTCCAATTTCAGATTTGTGGAGAATATTTTTATATCGCTCTCGAATCGTCGCCTCTTTCAAGCCGAGTCCGGTAAAAATCAAGGACGTCAACGGGCCACTCTCTTTTCCTTCCTACACGCACAGAGAACAATTTTTAAGTTGCAAAACAATGTTCTTATTTTTCCTCGTTTAAATAAGTGAGAAAATGTTGACAACTGTTAAATAATAATACAGAATAAAGAATGACGACAGCGTGGAATTTTTTTCATCCCCTCTGCAATGTTTGTCGGAGGAACTACAATTTTACTTTGAAAATGAGGAACGAAATATTTAATTCAATATGTGGGTGTTTGACGCCGATTGATTTTATTTTTCGTTCAGTGAGCAGCCTCGAGTAGGAGTTACAAGTAACGTCTTCTTGTTGATCACTCTGGCAATTAATGAATTTCTCCTTAGATGGGGCGCCATTTGTGGCCTCTGCGACATTCTTCTCACCAGTCCCGCTCTCTACATTATCAATCCGGACATTCACATTCTATTAAGTTCGGTAGTTCCATCGAGCGGAAGGCCATCCCGGCTTTTATAGGACTTTGTTGTGTGGAAAATTTTACGACTTGTCATTTCATTCTAAATTATCGTATGGATTTTAGGGTGTACAATTTACTAAATAGGATTTCAAAACTGTTATAGTTGGACACCGCTCAAATATTTTTGTGCGCCCGCCCTCGTACTGGTTATCAGGCCTCTTAGCATTCGTCTCCTTTCAAGTCATCCGATTTTACTACTTAAAATAATCCACTTATAAGAAGATCCAAAAAATCTGTCTCTTATAACCAGATTCTCTTCAATGTGGTTATGTTATAAGAGAAATTCCATATACCATAACAATTGAAATAGACTTGAAACTAAAATGAAATGAGATTTTCCATGCCAGGAATTGAACTTTTTGCACTCAAAAATGCAAAAAATGTGTCTTTTAGACCCGAATTTCTCTTGAACCCAGATCTCTTATAAATGGATTTTATACAGTATAACAACTTTAAAATTATATGTTATGTTATGTGTGTAATTGGAAATTACTAATTGCGTTATTAAGCCAGGGATTCCCTGGCAGGGAATGACGTATCATTTAAGTGGATGTTGGTCCAAATTGTCGAGGAAATACCGTGGAAATCCTATTAAAGTTATGAGAAATTGACATCAAAGTCCCATGACATATGAAAATTTTAATTAGTTTTTCCGCTCTAATCTCAAATCCCTATCAAAACCACATGTGAGAAATAAAAAAGTCATGGAATTTTCATGGAAATTCCAATTCAATTTTGGCCAAAGCGTCACGTCATTTTTTGCTCAGGGAAACTTTACCAAAAAACAAAAACACGTCGAATTTGGACGCCTGGAAAATCCTTTAATTTCCTTTGAAATCTTGGAATAAAATTAACGATATGGCATTTTAAATTGAGTTTTTTATTCAGTTTTCGGACTCCATAATCTCCTACGCATACAAATGAATAGCCAATTAAACAATTTATTCTGGAATAGGGGAAAAACAAAATTTCCATTCAGATGTACATACAGAGATTTCAAAGTGGATGAGGATGTCAAGAGAAATCGCTGTACTCATCTGACGGCCTTGGCCACCACGAAAACCGCATCTCCAGCCACATCGCACATATTACCCGCATCCTTTGCAATATTGATGTAGCCCTTAACAAAAATGACCGTATACACGTATACATATTTAAATACCTTTAAGTCCACTGCAAACTACACATTTGAATTCATTTAAAGAACAAACATTTTCCCCCCAACCCTCTCCCCACGAATTCTTCACGATCCAATAAGCCTTGCCTTTATAATCACAATTAAAAACATAAAACTATGTAAAAAAATACTGATTCCAAATACGAGTACATTTGAGTTAAGTACCTTCACCATCCGCTCCAAAACCGACGGCATAAACTGCGTGATTTCGACTTCCGGCACAATCCCCAGCGAAGATTCCATTCTTGTAGTCAAAGAAATCCTGGCTCACATGGACGGCAATGCCCAAAGGTCCGTATTTGGTCATTTTGGCGGCCATATCTTCTTCGTTATTGGCCTCAACTTTGCCCCAACTCTCAGCCTGAGCCGCTCGCTTCCTCCCGGTCCTACACCTTGCGCTGTCCTTGCCCGTATACGGGTAGACAGCCTCGGTGGTGAGTCCAGTTTTCTGGATGTAGTCCAAAGTGGGCACGAAAGTTCCACCTGGGGGATCATCAATCAATTCAGTATCAATATCAAAAAATATCCGTTCCAGCAACACCCTGATTGTATAAAAGAAGGTACCTTGACAACCGGAATTTCCCTTTCCTTTGGTGCACTCGACCAGTTCCTGTTCAGACAGGTCCAGCGGGGCCTTCTTGGTCTTGATGGATGCGGTGGATTCGAGCACACCAGCTATCGCAAATGCCCAGCAGGATCCGCATTGTCCTTGATTCTTAACCGATCCGACGTTTTTCCTGGCTCTCCAGTCCACAGGGGGCTCGCCAGCGCTGCCTTGAGGAGCGTCCAAAGTGGGTCCGACGTATGTGGGCTCGGTCTCATCGAGCTGAGGGATCGAACTGTTGGAAAAGGCACTCGCAAAGGCGACGAAGCCCGTGTACTGAACGGTCCGCTCTTCCGCCGTCTGAAGAGGAAATTAAAGGATTCAAATCAAGGCGACATTTTATTTTTAAGGGACGGTACAGATATCCTTGGGTTTTCCCGTACCATGTCAGTGAATTGGTTGACTCCCATCCGGTACGTTCTCCGCCCAGCGCGAGCCTCCAAATTGTGGGCCGTGATCTTGTAGAGATTCCTCTCAAACTCTTGCTCGTTGGACTCGGCAAAGACTGAGCGCTCACTTGCCTTGTTGTACAAATTCTGTTTGAAGAGGGTTTTAAAACATGAAGTTATTCAGTTTGGTTCTGAATGAAGGGCCGAAATTTGGTGGGACTTGCCAAATATTTGCTGTACAGCTCGCGGAGAACTCCGGGTCCAGCGAGCAAGTCCTTCAGTTCCTCCAGTTCGTTCCCTTCCAGGAGACTTCGGCCATCGATTCGATCAGGGAAAAGAGAGTCGGAGTGGAGGAGGGAATTCCAAGAGGGCCGACTGCCAGCTGGGCCTAAAAAACAGAGTTTTTGAAATAAAATATAAAATGAAATGAAAGTTTGTTTAGGATTTTGATGATGAAATTCCTCACCAGCAGCTGCGGAGGCCAAAATGCCGAAGGCGAGAACGAGTTGAAGCTTCATGATGATGAAAACTCTGGATTTGATGTCTGAATATAATTTTTCTCATCCCTTTTCCACTCGTCTTTTATATAGGGGAGAAATACGAGTGAGGCAGCGGACCACATTTTAATTATGACCACACTTTCCGTATTCCAAACCAAATTACGCATTAAATGATGATATTTAATTGGTTTGAATAGGGGATATTTAAGCCTTAAAAATTGAGGGTTTGATCCGCAGAGACAATAAATTGTAGTGGAAACGTCAATTTGTGGAGAAAGTAATGAATTTTTTTTGTGTGCGTATTTCAGAAATGTATTTACTCATTTTTGCTAGGAAATAAGAGTTGCGGGGTCTCATTCATTTTGCGAAGTTAAGGTTGTGGTTTGGATTTTAATTGCTCATTAAAAATAAAACGGTCGTTCCGGTCCAAGTCGCTTATGGCTTCCAATTTCCCAACTAATTATCAATTTCGTCACAAGTTTAATAGTTATGCAGGTTTTTTAAGTCAAATACAAAGTTGTGGAATACGCTAAAAAAAGTCCAAATCTCCCTCTTCGCTTTACGCGATAGTCACGAATTTGTTTCGCAAATTATATACCAGGAATTGAAATTGACCGTCTCGACATTCATGTATTTATATGTAGATGCTTGAAAGATCAGCCCAACTTCAGTCCTTTCAAGGACTTAAAGGACTTTACTTAACCAACGTGTGATTTAAATTAATTTGACCCGATGAAAGTCCACAAATTTAGCGGCCTGTTCCTCGACTTTAAGAGGCATCCAGCATCAAGCTTTATTCAAATCGCAATTATTTTGATGCGTACACACACAAGTCAATTCCATTTATTTCCTATTGGCCCTCAGCAACGGCCTTCAGAAAATAATGTTCATTGGGCATTCCTTCAAGCCTGTGGGCGGCTTGGATGCGGTTGAGTCTCATGTTGTCGGTGGGCCGTTGAGGTTGACAAGTCTCTTCCAGTGTCGCCACGGGAAATTTGATCAAATCCGAAATCAATTCTTTAATTGCCCCAATCGTGATGGTTTCCTCCACCATGAATTCATAGTACTGCGTCTGAAATTTATCACCAGGGAGTATCGCATAGCCCTGAAGGCGAACTATCTTCCAAAACTGGACCCAGTCAAGGACAGAATACCCAGGAGCAAGGTGCAAAGGGTCCTTCCGAATCCCTTCATTTTCTCTCACAGCTATAAAGTCCACACAATGCAAGGTCAGATATTAAGTCATATGAATAAAATGTTTTCAACACAAGATAAAAGGCAAGAACACACACACACACACACACAAACCTACCGAAAGACTTTGAGAAATATTTAGCAAATTAGTTGAGGGTTGAGGACCAGAGTCGTGTGTGCAGAATGACGAAGTTGAATACTTTTGCAGAATCGTCTAGACGATTCTTTTTGTTTGACACGAGGAGTACTGGGAATGAGAAGGAGACGATTGGAAAACGTGTTTTGTTTTTTATTTTCGTTGTTGATGAGTACTCAGAAGGAGAGAGAGAGAGAGAGAGAGAGAGAGATAACTTAAACATTAAACAAAATCCATAAACTATTTATTTAATTATTATTAATCCACCACTACATAAACTCTCGTCCTCTAAATCTACGAAATTGAATGAACTTGAAATGATATTAAAATTATCTAGAGAATGCGAGCAGGAGGCTCACAATCTGCTTCACTACAAAGTCCATGAATCTGGGGACAGACTCCCGCTCCACGGCATGAAATCCACCGACCGTGATCGCCAACTTTGGGATGGATCTTAAGGCCCTCTCCAAATACTTTGTATGAATCGAGAGTGTCAACTTGACCGATGCAACTTCGATCCCTCTCCTCAACTCTTCCGACCTCTCCGTCACTCCGTAGGCCATCTGGAACATGGCGATGAAGCAGACCAGAGCATCCACACAAATGATCAGATAGACAGCCGCAAGCCCCGGATCGGAATGCATCAGCCGGAATAAAGAGAACCCCACGAGGATCACAATGTTGAGCAGCGAGAGCTTCGTGATCCACAGGCAGGGGGCAAAGACAAAATTGAAGAACTTTAGTCCGGCCTCCAACTCCCGCAGAGCTCGCAGAGAGCTGAGAAGAAAGTCAAAGGATTTTGGTTCTGACGACGCAACTTCTTCCACTTCCGCCGACAAAAAGTGCCTGAAATCAAAACGGAAAACGCCATTTATTCAGGTGTTTTGAAGAGGATTCTCCAGGATTTGAGGCTGCTCCAGG
Source organism: Gisinianus flammeolus (assembly GCA_034699125.1). Classification (NCBI taxonomy): domain Eukaryota; kingdom Metazoa; phylum Arthropoda; class Collembola; order Symphypleona; family Katiannidae; genus Gisinianus; species Gisinianus flammeolus. The sequence continues at coordinate 7,411 of JAIUND010002209.1, read as the reverse complement.
ATTTATTGAATATTTACCGGATTTTATGGATTTCGGCCTGAGCGAGGTCTTTAAAAGTCATGACGAATGAGAGGATGATAAACGCGATATAGTAGGCCCACGTGAGATTTAGGAGGACACCCGTCATGTCCAGGGAGAAGCAGAGGAGGATCATTCCAGGATTTCTCAAATCCTCTCTCACTACGGATATGAGGAGGACGGGAAGGTCCGGGTTGATCACGTATAAGGGCGGGAGGATGGTGAGGATGCTGTAGATCCCGAAGGGGCAGACACAGGCTAGAATTTCCATCAAATTTTTCCTGCGAACCCCCGGATTCCGGGTGGATCCGGCGGCCTGTTCTTCAAAGTCAGTCCGAATTTTGAGGATCTGATTGTAGACTTTTGAGTTGAGTTCCGGACGGACTTGGAAGACAAGCCGGGAGAAGGAGAGGGCGCTCGTGTACACGACACACCAGAAAATCATGACCGGAAGGAAGTCCAGGTCGGGTTTAGTCAGGATGGACTGGGCCGTCCGGAGCGTGACGAAGAGGCAAAGGCAAGAGGTCAGCAACTGCCAGCCTTTGAACATGATGAGTCTCCGCACTTTTGTGGACGCCATCATACAGCCCGTCGTTGACTTATTGAATGTGACGGGCATGAAATTCAGGTCGGAAGCGAAAAACAATGAGCCATAACTCCATTTTAAATCCTTCCGCGTGAGCATTCTCAAACTTATTTCCCCGCGAATCGAAAGATTTGATAAATTAAAACCGTTTTCTATATGTAGTCGAAAAAAAGTAGGTTTGAGTATTTGCTGGATCGGACAACTAAAAACGACTCCAAGTTACCATCCGACTCGCTGGTAAATGACAAGGAAGGCAAACTTGTGTAAAAGCTTCGGATTTTATTTCTTACGTAAAGAACTCATATTACAATGAAAATGCGGTGCAAATTGAGTAGATTTTCCTACTCCTCGCAATTTCCTTGCATTTATTGGATTGTTTCCGAATCATCTCAAATTAACTTGATGAGGATAATACACAAATTGCGCGGATGCCTCTTGCCTTCTCTGTTCGTATTTTACCTGGAAAAAAGTAATTCAATCGGTTTGTGAGTGCTCAATGAATAATTTTGTGGGGCCCGTAATTGAGGTTCAGCGGCTGCGGCTTGAAATAGCGGAGCCAGAAACAAAATAAGGCATTAAGTGGAGGTCCAAACAAATTTCATGACCAATAATTGACAAGTTTTACTCGAATTTAGCAGAGCCCACAAATCATTTCTGTACACGTGCCGAATTTGTGGATTTTATTGTCGACAGAAACTGACAGTTCCCGATGATGACTGTACACACGTGTGTATACACTCTGCGGACAAATGGGACAAAATGTTTAATTTTAATGACTCCCCTGAGAAAAATGTAGCGTCAAAAATGTCATGATATCTTGACGGGATTTTGGTCCAAATCGAGGTGAAATTCGATGCAAATGTCACTGGAATTTGATGGAATGCCATCGGAATGAGACCACACGGAAATTTTCTGATTTTTTCCTCCCGAATTCTCATCACAGAATTCCGTACAAGAGTGAAAATGTCGTGGGTTGTTCAGGGGATTTGACGTCAATTTGGACCAGAACGGCGCCGTCAAATGTCGTGGAATTCCAATGGCATTCGGTGTCACACTTTTCTCAGGGTCATTTAACAACTCGTTCAATTCTGAATCCTCAATGATTTAACTGAGTTCCTTTGTGCAACACAATTTGCAATGTTGAAAACCCTACGTTCTCAAGTTATCTGAAGAGGAGACTCAATAATAATTGTAAAATTAATCATTTCCCGGAAAATACGGGGATTTTTAATGACGACGAATGAGCTGGACCCACACGGTTAGAAAAAGTTTAGAAAATTTACAGAGTTCTCAACAAAACCTTAGTGAGTTTTCTGTAGCAGTGGAGCCTAATGGGTTTGCAGTAAAAGCGTTTACTACACGTTTCAGAACACGATTTTACTGAAATCTATGTAAGAGTTTACTGAAATTTTGGTAATGCCTATTGTTAAGCTTTACTGAAACATCTGTGCTGAGGGCTACTGAAATGTCATGAAAACATGCACTTAGCGCATATACGGTAATTTTTTACTGAAACTGCAGTACTCAGTACTGAGAGCTATGTTAATCAGTTTAAAATTTGTACAGGGAAATACAGGGAAAGAGACTTTTCTTCAAATTTTAATTTGAATACAACTTTGCATTGCAAAGTGCGAAAAAGGCAGCAAAAATAATTTTTGCTGTCTCCAGAATGTGAATTCTGGATAAATACCAAATCATTTATTGTGGCCTGGTACTTGTAGTCAGACTACACCACACTCTCTCGACACACCAAGTTGTGATTGAATACATGTGATGTGTAGGTGTACTTCCCTAAACGACTTCAGAGTCTTTCACTCTTATGACGTGCACAAAAATGATTAACAAACAGAAATACATGTTTTAAATATAACAATAATATTATTGTATCATATTTGTATGGCCACATTTACTTTTTAATCATAATTGATATAAAAATTGGGACTTTTATTAGAATTGAATTAACGTTCTTAAAAACTTGTTTGCCCAGTTTTCAGTAAAAATTTACTGAATTCTCTGTTGCCCACAGAATTTTTACGGAAAACTCTACGAAATGCAACGTTTTTGTGAACTAAAATTGAAATTCAGAAATACACGAATTTTAGTACAGTATTTGATTGAAATAGCAGTAAGAAAAAAGGCGTATATGGAGAGAACTCTGTAAAATCCATATTTACTGGAAAAAAGGTCTCAACTTTTCTAACCGTGCATATCGTCCTGGACTCATGGCCAAGAGGATGGAGCAAATGTTCAGTTCTGGTGTGTACTGGCTGTGGGAAAAGTGGGACGGCATTCGATTCCATAGAAAGAGACAGATCTGACGGGATTCTGAGGGATTCGTGGATGAGACTGTGCCGGATTTCAAGTCCCTCACTTTTGGAGAGACTCAACTCATTTTCCTGTTTCTGGGCCTGCTCGAATGCATCACTGTCATAGGGTTTATTTCCGAGGTGGGCGGTCTTGGAGAGGTCAGGAGTTGTGATCTGTTTGTTTGTGAGTTGTTTTCTAACACAGTCAGAAAACTGTGTTCATTTCTCATTATAAAAAATCCCAACTCAAAAATACGTGAGACGACTGCGATTTGAGATTCCTCTTCAAACGCATTAAATAAAAAATAAATTTCATCGTTTTTGGTGCCACAAATGGATTTCCTAATTGTAAATGACGAAAGTGATAACCGAAAACACGAAGAATTGACTCAATTATTTTATCTCAAGCGTAATTACATTGATTTCCACTATTCGTTTGGCGTAAACCAAGGAAATTAGACGTCTTTTCAATGCGTCATCAGGCGACAAGTGGCGACGATCTAAAATAAAATTTCCACTCACAATTTTCTATTAACTTTTTCTTATTCGGAATCCAAAATATATTCTCGTTCACTTCACTTTCAAATCTTACTTTCGAAGCAAAGTCCTTTTGAAAATGAATACGTCTTCTCACAATGGGAATCTCACAGTTGATTTCACTCCATTGAACGTCTCTTTGGCAGTCCAAACTCTGTGCCAATTTGCCCCATTTGTTTTCCGCACAATGAAGTATTTGAAGCAAATGTCATTTGACCAACGAATTTTGCATAGAGTGGGTATCGAGCACGGGTGGTCTGAATTTGATGGCAATGAGGATGACCCAAATGATGACGTTTTCGGTTGGAATTTATGGTAATTTCGTCCTTTTATTACCTTTAAACTATGTAACATTGCGTACATGAATAATCATAAACTAAGCTAAAGTTTTGTTTAAGGGAGAGGAGGGTAAAAATAACCACCACCGTTTTATTACTTGAGTAAAACCTCAACGACTAAACATTGACTTTTGATATCCTCACTTTTTTTCAGCCTTCACAATTCCACGTCTGATTTCTATTCAATTTTTAGTTCCGCAAGAAAATTCAACAAAGATCTGACACTTAAAAAATGTGGGTCCTAAGTTGCAAGAAACAAAATGCGTCCTCAAAATTCCTTTCCCAAAAGTCATAAAACTCGTCTCGAGATTATTTCCGAACTGCAAACATTTTTAATGGTGACCTTTCGAACTAAATTACTTAATAAAAAATTATGAACTTTGAATATTACGAGACTATTTAGGGGCGTAGCCATTTTTACCCTCAATGCGGATTTTGAATGTTCGTTTAAAAGGTAGAAAAGATGGTGGGAAAGTGGAGTTGGTCGAATGAACGGAATCGATGGAATTGAGATATGTCGCTTCTCTGTTGAATAGAGGATCCTGGGGCAAAATTCAGCCAGTCCGGAAAAAATTGATAACAATTAAACGAGAGGAAATAATTGAAAGTCGTCCACATCTTTTTTCTACCTCGCACTCGCCACATCTGATAATTTAAACACTTTCAACGGTCCAGGTCAAATTGTGTGTGCCAGAGTGACGTCAACTTTAAGGACAAAAAGTCCATTGAAAACAAAGTTTATCCCCGCAATGGGCGATCAAAGGTCATTTGAAAAATCATATTTCTGCCCCACAGTTTCATTTTGATCTAAAAATAATTGAAATCGCTTTCAATCAACATGAAATTTCCCTTATAAAATCCTCGAACGTCACAACCAACGATTTGACCCATTTTAAACGTAAACATCGGAGCGGCTTATTTTTGGCCCACATATCGTTTGTCGGGGGGTGTTTTAAGGGGTGAAAACTGGGTGAAGGAGTGGCGGTGGAAAGATGAACTGAATTTAGGAAATGATGGATTTGATCGCATCTTTCCAACGACACGAACATGAACTTTGTCTGATCTTCCGTTTTCTCTCCACATTCACAAATATTAGTGGCTGATTTTTGCCCCAGTCTCCGCTAACACCAACACTTTGTATTTTGGACTCGCATTCGTTGTTGACTTGAAGTGAACGTAATTTTATGGTCATTTTTATCCTCCGTGTCTCGTTTGACAATATCTTTTTCATTTCAGTTCTAGTTAAACATAATATTTGATTTGGCTTAAAGGTGGAAACATGATCCCGATGTAGCCTACAGGACTTTGTACCCCTGCCAGTGTACAAATCACATCCAAAACGTTGGTAATATTTGTGATAAGGAATATTTGATGAATTTTATTCGGCAGATGATTACTCGCTTTGGTAAGATTTATGATTTCAGTCCGTACGGTTTCATACTCCCTCATGAAACCACGGAATTTGAAATGGAGCACCAGAAACGGATTCAAAATGGATCAAAATCCCTTTGGATTTGTAAACCATTGGGAGGGTCTCAAGTCATAGGAATTTCAGTTATTGATGATCCTCAAAAGATCCCAGATTATCCCGTCACAATTATTCAAAATTATATTTTAAATCCGTTCCTCATTTCCGGCCAGAAATTTCATATCCGCTTGTACGTGAGCGTCGTCTCAGTGTCGCTCCTCACAATTTATGCTTACCGAAAAGGATTCGCACGTTTTGCGGTTCAACCATTTGACTTAGACGATATTGAAAATATCTTTTCTCATTTGACGAACATATCAATCAGAAAAAGGTTCAATATTGTCAGTGCCGATGGTGGTGACGGCAGTTGGACACTAAGCCAACTCAGAGGATATTTGAAAGACCGTCGACGTTTTGAGTGGTTCATGTGGCAGCAAATCATGTCGATGTTTGTTCTCACAATCCTTGAAGTAAATGTGTGCCCGGGTTTTGCAGTTGGTACGGAGGAGCATAAAGCGTCCAGGATTCAGATGCTCCATCAATTTTTTGATCTCCTTGGACTCCCTCGAAATGATGATGGGCAAAATGATGGAGAGATTGGGGTGCGCGGGAGATATAAAAAGAGAAAAGAAAAATTGGAATGATGCACCAAAACGGAATGGCAATTGGATCCGGATTTTCCCTTTCGACACGATGAGTTACCAAGTGAGCCGTGGGTCATCCGAATTGAATGTTACAGGGATTGTTCCACACTTGGAAAAATATTTGAAGTGTTCTGAAAGGATTTTCAAGATGGAGCCAGGACGCTCTGACGAGTTTTATGAGAAGCATTTAAGAGAGAATTTGAATTGGACCGCAAATGTTTGGATTCCACCATCACAAGTTTAATTTGAGTTAACACGTTGTTTTTCAAAGCTTGCATTTTAAATTGTTTAATGTAACTTTTTCATTCTCGTTCCAGTCCAATGATGATAAAATTGAATTATTTAACAAGAATGTCTGTCAAGTTGTATCTTTATACTGCCGGTTTTTTTAATGTGAACTGGATAGCTCAAAACACATCATTTTTTCCTCCTGAACTCACTTCCAACTCACAACGTCGCCTCACGCCTTTTCAAATTTTGTTTGAAACTTGAATTACAAACGCTCTGTCGGTCTGTCGCAACGTTTTGACACAAAAAACTTTCGAAAGCCTTGACGGACACACTTTAAGTTTTCAGGATCACTTTTTATATCATGATACAAGTAGAATTCATTTTTGGTAAAAAATGCAAAAAAGATCTAAGCAAATGCCAACATTTCATGTTACGCGATCAGACCCATCGAGCTGAAATGTGACTGTCTTTAAGGAAATGCACCACGTCGGAAACTGAATATCAACAGGAGTTCATGCCGATCCGAATTTTGTTGATAAAGCGATTGAAAATGAGTATTTCAAAACTGGCTAGAATGTACCTAGCACTTGCACGACTGAACTTTTAGATTGCAAAAATGACCTCCGTACAACATGAATTTTGGAAACAGTTCGCCGTCCAACCCCAAAGGTTTCTGTACTTTGCCCTGCATTCCTCTTCTTAGTAGTTTAAAGTGAAAAATAGACAGTCAATCTGGTGCAAAACAATATCAATAAAAATTGGCCTTGCTTCTTTTTTAATCAGACAGAATCAACCGATGCTCTATCAATTTTTTGATTTCATTTGACTTCCTTTTGAAGTCTAAAGTTCTGGAGAGAAATTAAGAAACGCTGGTGAAATTAAAAGAGAAAACGAGTAAAAAAAATATGATGGATAATGCACCAAAATGGAATGGCAATTCGGTCCGAATTTTCCCTTTCGACACCTTGAGTTTTCAAATGAGCCGCGAGTCATCGGAATTGAACGTGACGGCGATTATTCCACATTTTAAAGAATATTCGAAGTGTGCGGAGAGAATTTTTAAGATGTAATCGGAAGGTTCTGACGAATTTTATGGGAAACCTTTAAAGGAAAAATTGAATTTGACTGCAGATGTTTGGATTCCATCATCCCAAATTCAATTTTCAAAGCTTGGTTTAAGGCTTATAATATTTTTAGCTGTTATGATGTGACATGATAACTTTCAAAAGAATTGCACCATGGAAATTCCTTGTTTTATTTTGTTTCTTTCATGTGAAACAAAT
>JAIUND010002208.1:0-24731 GCA_034699125.1 Gisinianus flammeolus | reverse complement strand
ATCTTTCGAATGACCCGACCCAAAACTTTGTACATTTTCTCGTTCTCGTTGCACACCCGATTTTGCAAGTGGCTCAACCTTGCCCCCGTCTCCTCTAGATTGAAGAACTTCAACTGCATCTCCAGCTCACGGAGGGCTCCAAAACAATTCAGTAGAATTTCCAATGACATTTTTTGTCGTTCATTCCTGCAACAAGTTCCAAAACTTCAATTTCTTAAATTTTTTCTCGCTCTCTCAACTCGCATGGAATTCCACACCACTCCGCGCTACATTTTGACCCTCTTCCAAATCAAAAGGAGACATACCATAAACTAGCCCATTCGATATGGCAGAAAAAAAGCTACAAGAACCAAAATGTTCGACTCTTATAAAGAACTCCCATGTTTGAATCTGGGGCCATCAAACGTAGGCCTGAAGCAGCCTTTAAAATTCCGTGCGAGTCTTCAGGTTTCATTCTGACATACCGAATTTTCTCGATGGTTTCCTCCGCCAAGGATTTAAAAGTCAAGATGAAGGAAAGAATGATGAAATCATTGTACGTGATCCAAATACAAAAAATGAGCAATTTTGTTGCATCCAGGAAAAGGCAGGTTGAGATCGTGAAAGAATTTCTCCAGCCAAGTGGAACGATGGAAATGAGCAGGATGGGAATTTCAAAATTGACAAAATATAAAATTGGATATAAAATCAAAACCATGTGAAAAACAAATGGAAATAGACACAGCAAAATTTCCGCGATGCTTTTTGCCCTTTTTGATTGGGACGGAGCATCGATGTCACCAGGTTTGGCCAATTCACTCTCAAGTTTTTCTGTTAAAAACAAACAAACAAAGGCATCTTACAGGGATTTAAATTATTTAAGAAAAAATTGATTAAAATGAATTTTACTTTACTTCGAATCTGCAGGATTTCGTTATAAACTTTGCAATTGAGTTCCGGACGAGCATCGATGACCAAATGAAGGCCGATGGCAGTACAACCAAAAACCACAGACAAGATGATCATAATCGGTATAAAATCCCAATGAGCTTCCCCCGAAAATTTGATGTATTGAATTGTACGGACTGTAATAAAGATCCAATGGCATATATCCAAAATTTGCCAAATACGAAATATAAATTTTCGCACGCGGGATTTTTCAATTACAATTTCACTTGCAAGTGAATCAAATAAAATTGGAATTAAATTGACAAAAGAGGCAATAAAAAATATTTTGTAATTCCATTTCAAATCAATTGCTGGAAAAAGTTTCCCAACGATCCGAATAATTCCAATCATTTCAATTCCTTTCACTTGTGCTTTTGAAATGGAACGAGATGGCAATGGGAATAAAATGGGAACTTTCCAAAGTGTACGAGCCATTTTAACAACCTGCTTAAACTCTTGACAAATTTTGTCAATTTCAATAAATTCATTTGAAACTTTTCACTATTTCACTTGAACATAGATAATGAATTTTAATTTAGACCAATTTTCTGTACAAATCTTTTATTCGTCAACACGATTTTCAATCAAACGGATTGAAAAAATTTGACAACTTGATTTTATCCCGTCAGCACCTTTTTAAATGCCAAAAGTGTTAAATTTGTTGGATTCAATTTGTGAGAAAAGCAAAAAAACCAAACAAATCCATTGAAGAAAAGTGTCAAGTGTCAACCCTTTTTATTTTCATCGTTTGACATTTAAACGTTTTACATAATCAAGGAAAATTTTCATCGCCTGTAAAATTGTGTAACGGGAAATTTTTTATGTCACAACTGAAAAATCAACAACCGAAACACAAACCAGTCTGTAAAATCGGTCCCATTTTCTGCAATTAAACTCCATTACTTTTCTCTATTGACTTTTTGGCAATTAAATTCCGCTAGTTTTTCTCTGTTGACTTTTCTTAACATTTTCCCCCAATTTCGGAAATTGGTGTATTTAAACTACTTGACGTCCATTCGTGTTAAATTGCGTATCAATCTACTTTTTGGGTTGTTTTCTCGAATCGGAATCTTTTAAATAATGTTGATAAATCACGGCGTAAAATTCCTCAAAGGAAATCTTGCCGTCACCATTCGCATCCGCTTCCTTTTCAAATTTTTCATTGTCCTCTAAAAGATCGTTGAGTGAGCTTGGGGCGGCTGTTGATGAATTTGGGGTGATTGTTAAATTCCTTCAAGGCAGTTGCAGCCCATTTTTTAAATAGAAACTCCCAATCAAAAATCCGGGAAATGAATCTGTGTTTGATTTTTCTGCCTTTTTTCCTTGGATCAAATTGTATAAGGCAGGCCGCTGGAAATCCGATACCAGGTCGCAATTCTTTCAAAAAAAATCTTAAGGGTTTGTTCTAAATTTCCAATGTAATTACAAATGGCTGACGTTGGAAATTGCAGATTATTTTTATAGAAATGACAATGGGACGGGATTTCATGGAGATTGGATTCGACCAGAAGAGCGTGGAAATTATTTCCAAGGTGATATAATTTTACCAGATGGTTCAACAAGTGCAGATTTTATTGCAAATTCTGGTTGGACTTCTGAATCCTACAGATGGCCAAATAATCAAGTGATCTACACAATGGATTCTGCCTTCAGTAAATATTTTGCTAAAATTTCCCTCAAATAATTCCCAGACAGTTGAATGCTCTGGATGACTGTAATTTTCCTTATTTTTATTACAGCACAACAGGAACAAAATGAGATTTTGCGTGCAATGAAGGAAATCACCAAAAAAGCCTGTATAAAATTTAAACCAAGTTCAAATGAACAGGATTATGTACAGATAATTCGGGGGTCAGGTGGTTGCTATTCCAATGTGGGTCGACAGGGTGGGGTTCAAAAAGTTAATTTAGATGCGAATGGATGTATCGATCATGGGACGATTATTCATGAACTCATTCATTCCATCGGATTCTTTCATGAACAATCTCGACCAGATCGAGATGATTTCGTCATTATCCAGTGGAGTCATATTGCCCAAGGTCAGATTTCCTCTACATTTTTTAATTGCTCCGCCAATTTTATAAAACCCGCCATTTTTTTTATTCAGGACAAGAACATAATTTTGAGAAACAACCAGCAAATCAAGTGAACGCTTTTGGAGTTCCTTACGACTACGGTAAGATTTTTGAAGCTTGTTTGGTTTTGGTTAGAAAATGGGAGCGTGCGCATTTCAAAATTTTCAATATCGAATTTTATTCTGTATGATTCAGGGAGCGTGATGCATTACTCATGGGATGCCTTTTCAAAAGACGGTCAAGCTACAATTCTTGTAAAAGGGGATCAAAATGTCCAACTTGGACAACGCAAAGGAATGCGCAATTCCGATGCTCTTAAAATAAGTCGAATGTAAAAAATTGGGGATAATCAACCTTGTGGAAATGGCGGAAATGATGACGTTCGAATAGGCAAGTGTGGCTGATTGAATTTACACTGAAATTTCATACTGTCGAAGATCATTGATAAATTTTGTGTTGATCCATTTGGAATCGTGTAGATCCAGCAATCTTCCGACCACCTGGTTACGGATCTTTGCCTGGTTATGGGTTTCCTGGGTACGGCTCTCCATCGGGATACTCCCAGTTGAATTCCGGGCCTATCAAATTTCCAGATTTCCCCAATTTCAATAATTACAACCCCAACGGACAACTTTTTAATTTTTTTGTAGACTCCCTCGGTCCCAACAATAAAATCAGCAACGGGAGCAAAGTCAATACGACGAATAGTCATTAAATTTATGAGTAACCATCGAGCGCTTTACAAAACCCAAATAAATTACGATGCAACAAAAAATGTACAAAAATTAAAATGTCAATTTAATAAGTCCTGCGATGCACCGATGAACCAAAGTCCAATCAGAAAATACATTAAACACAGGACAATTCCCTACGATGAATTTGCATTGTTTAAATTAATGCAATGAATTTCATCGGATCCATCATAACAATGTTTTACATGATCACATTTCCAACTTGCTCTTACACACTGCCGTCCACTATGACACCGGAAATAGTCGTCCGGTGTCCTACTTTGACTCTTCCCCGTCCCACAAATTTCCTCATTCTCATCCTGTCCATCTGGACAATCCACCACGCAGTCGCACATCTTCTCTTGAGGAATACATTTAATTTTTATGTTACTTTGAGTAGAGCTTTGATTGAGACAGGGGATTTCTCCACAATTGCAACCATCTTCATTTGCCTTTAATTTTTACATACGTTGAATCCTCTTCACGTCCAGCAGACTCAAATCTAGATTTTCTGGTATTAAAATATTTGGGTCTGAAATGTTGACATTGGAATAATTTCCTTTTTTGATAATGGTGGGAAGTTCAGGATCAATTGCAAATTCTGATGATGGGAAATGTAAAATACTTTTCAAATCATACGGCAGATCAAAAGTACGAAAATTTGGACGGATTTCAAAATTTTTTTTGAATCCTACAAAAATTACACAAGGTCAAATTCAGATTTCTTTTAAAAATTCTTTTGTAATTTTAATTCAAATTTTACCGGGTTGAATATTATTCCAAAGGATTTGAACATGTTCATCACGATCCGCTCGTTGATGTTCGTGATGAAACCCACCAATTGTTTGTAAAAGTTCATGAATGACCAGTGTAGATGCAAGTAGCGCCGTATAAATTCCTTTGTTCTAAATTCAATATCTGCCGATTCCCTTGATAACCAAGCTCGGACCAACAGCTGGATTTCCATCGACCTCTTTGAATAAAAACAAATGCCGTGTCATTCAATGTCTTTTCACGAAATTGGAAACAAGTCCTCCGCGTAATTTTCTTCATTGCACCAATAATCAAGGATCTCTCAGTAAACTCTACAAAAGAAAAAAAAATGAACAATTTCAAAATAGTCTGTAAAAGATTACTTAAAACAATCTCAATGTGAATCGTACCAAAAGATCGATCAATTTCATAAATCATTGTTGCATTGGGCCAACGATAATGAAGATCCGATAGATTTGATTCTTGTTGTTGACGCGGTTGCAATTGCAAATTCACCCTTGACCCCTGATTGTGAGTAGTAAAAATATCTCCAGTGGAAAATTCATTTCGACTTTGTTCAAATCCATCAAAAATCGATTTGACAGCTGATGATCCAAAGTGCAGAAAAAATATGGAGAGAAAATACAAAATTAATAGAGAAATCTCAACAAAATTTTCCATATTTTGTTGAAATTTTTGCAAATTTTTCTCAAGGAAAAATACAATTTGCGTGCAATCTCAAAGAGTTGGACGGACTGATTGTGAGACAAACCTGAATGAATTGAAACGTACACACACAGAATTGAACTCGTTCAAGTCTGGATTTGGCATGTAAAATTTAAATGGGAGTGGTGAAAAGTTGTGTGGCGACGAGTTGCGAAAAAAAAAATCATTTTCTTCCGCCTCAATTTATACACACACAAAATACATAGGAAATTTTCATCACGAGTAAAGAGACAGCAAGGAAAATTTATCAATTGCAAGCGATAATGCATTTTTTTTTGTAATTTTCCTGTTAAATCTCTTTCATTCACAAGGGGATTTCCATCCACCGCCAAATTACTCATTGATTATGCAACTCCTCATTAAATTTAATTACCATCATTCACACTGTATGAACTTGATTACTTTGAGATGATTCGCACGTGGACATAACATGCGGATTTGACTAGATGAAAAAAAAGGGAGTGTAATTCAATGGAAAAAAAGAATTTTTGCAAGCAAATTTGGCAGACGGCGAGACATTTTTCTTGGTCTTTTTCCTTATTGCTTCTCTGTGTATTTACTTGCAAGTACAACAAGTTGCATTTTCCAGCTCTCTCAACAGCCACAACTAGGTCAAAAGTCAGAGTTAAAAGGAATTTCCCCCTCTTTCAAAAAACATAAGCTGGAACTGCTGTGAGGGGCCATTCCAGTTTTTTACACAGTTAAAAATTCTGATTGACTCTTTATTTAGTTAAAGGCAACCCCTTCGAAGGGATCCCAGAGTTTTTAATTGATATGCATCCGTGATATTGCTCGCTCCACCATAGCCTGTAATTTTTGATGCAGGTAAACAATAGGAAGTTCCATTAAAATTCCGGCCTTCATAAAGGGTCCAGTCTGTGTTGGTGGTGTAGCCTAAACTCTGTACAGTGACGTTGATGTCATTCCAAGGGGATACATTCACAAATATTTCGGGTCCATTATATTTCGTTAATGGGTATAAACTAATGCCGTCATGGCTGGTGTCTGGAGAACCCTCAAAACGAAAGGATTGGAATGGAAATGTTGAATTGTAGCAGTAGAATTCTGGCCCATCAAACCAATCATGGAATGATGTGTAATTTACACGTGTGTACACCAACCAGCTGAAATCCCCCCAAAAGAAAAACAGGAAATAATTGCAGCATATCCGTGTGAAATTGTCCAAAAAAATTCATATTAAATTTTAACAGGGACTTACAGGCCACGAGCGCATACACGCTTTATTTGACTCAGATCGTAAATTGAAGTGTCTGGAACGTGTTGACGGAATATCAGAGGATTTCCATTGTCCGTGAGACTGTCGTAAAGTTGAAGTTCTTGAATAAATCCTTGGCTAATGGAAATGAAGGACAATCCTATTAAAACTCTGACAAAGTCCCTTAAAAAATGCCTTGTCATATTGGACGTTGGGGCTTGATGATGCACAAATAAACAAAGTGTGACGAATGTGGATAAATTGGAGAGTAGAAATGAACAAAGTGATGACAGCTTCAACGTATTTGGTCAATTAATCATGTGGATAATTTTAGAGCTCAATTTTCCTTATCTCTAGGCTTTATTTATTTTTCCAAAAGATAAAACTCGCTGCTCACGCATGATTTTTTTTATAGAGTTTGGAATTTAAGGCTTAAATTTTGTCTAATTTTCCACCTTTCAATTTTAATTACAATTTAAAATATTTATGACAGTTTTTGTACAGATTTGATACGGCGTAAAAGATGTTGATGTGCACTTTTTGACATTTTATTATGCAATTTGAATGGCTTTTGAATTTTATGAAGATGAGGGTCACGGGTTCAAATCCCACACACACCAATTTTATTTATCTCTTGGAGTTTTTTTTTTAATTAAGATTTATAATAATTTTTTGTACATATTTTAATTAAAGGCACCTGTTTAAAGTACTACGTTTGTTCACAATTCTCAATTTTGTGGAATTACCGAGCCTTTCAATTAATTTTCTCAGTCCTTCAAATTTAATTGTATGCAGTGGCCAACTTTTTGATTTTAATTGACGTTGACATATCGCAATCAATCAATTTTCATGTAAATGTGCAATTAACATTTTATCACTCACGAATATTGGATTTTCAATGTCCCTTCCACTTGAACTCACTCGGAACTTGGAGTTTCCAAAAGTGAGCTACGTGATCAAAAAAAGAAATTAATTTAACCACTGAACTCCCAACCAGCAATTAGTCGCATTGTCAACTTGAAATTGATTTAATTGCTTTTAAAATTCATTATGAAGTTTTCTTTAATTTTCCTGGCGGTCTTTACCATCGCCGTAGCGCCGGAATTTCTTCCCAATGCGGCTGCCGCACCCAGTCCAAGGATTCATCAAACTAAGAATTTTGCTGGTAATTTTACACAACTCTGTCTGACATGCGGCTGAAAATTAAATTAGATTAAATGCACCATTTGGAATTTACAGTGTTGAAATTCCGTGAACTTTGTCACAATCTCGAGGAGCTGGTGAAAAACAAGTCTGATGCAAAGCATCATCGTCTAAATGTCCAACCTGGAAAGTTTTCTTTGGAGGATTTGGATCTCCCACAACTCATCAATTATCTTGAATGGGCGACGGATCTTGATATAGCGGATGTGACGTATGAAATCCTTGAGATTTTATACAATCTCTTTGTCATTTACATTAATTTTATGGCAATTGTCCTTGATGAATTTGAAGACACGCCCATCGATTATTAAGAGCTCCAAGCTGAATATTATGAGTCCCTCTATGACGTCACCATCACATTTTTTGAGGACTCTGCAACATTTTGGGATAATTGGATTGATGATCATGCGCACATGGACGAACATTTAATTGCCTACATCCCACAAATGCAAGCTTATCTTCAAGGCTGGAGCTCCAAAACCGTGTCATTCATCACACAACTCATTGACTTTTGTCACATTTTCCTTACTCCTTCAACAATTGAAGCCCTTGAAATTAAACTAAATCAAGCTTTAATTGAAACTGAAAACGAAATTCAAAAATTAATTACACTCGTGACGCCATCACGACCATCGGCAAATGAAATTGGTACGATTTTTAATAAATTTCAATAAATAATTTCAAAGGCATCCCATTTTTAATGTTTCGATTTTGATGACATTTTCAGGAATCCAAAAATCCACCAAACTCGTTTTAACCGATGTTTTGGATTTCCTTAAAGAAATTGGGAATTTGGATGTCAATCGATTGCTTGTAGGTTCAAAAGAAGCAAATCAATTATTTTGGGCTCTTTATCAAGAATTTACTGCTGATTTAGCAGAAATTTTCTTGCAAGGTGGTGGAGAAGATTTAGAAAAAGAAGGGCAAGCTCTTTTACAGGATTTTCAATATCAAGTTGATGCACGTGTCTTTGCAATTGAATTGAGTCTTCAGGATGTCCTCATTCGATATTTTCATCCAGAATCTGGTGATTGGTGGACTTCAATGGGTCGTCTCATTACAAATTGTATTGATATTTTTGAAGAATTACCACCAGCAAGTTTAGTAATTGTACAAAAACTTGTCGATTTGAGTAATTCAATGGAACCGGAATTTAATCAAAATGCTCAAAAACTTATACAAAAATCCTTAGACACGCTCTCACAAATTCTTCAGGATTATTTTGCAAACTTTAAACCCATCCCTGTTTAAATTTTAATTAAAAATTAATAAACGAATGTGTACTAATGGCACTAAAAAATTCCTCTGTAAAATATTAATCCGCCTTTCCATGTGGGTGGTGGGTGGTGCCGGATATGAATTAATATCAAAGGATTAACAATAAAAGTTCCGGGTACAGCCAAATTCTATTGACACAGGTGACAGGCACAGATCATTTGTAAAGATCCATAGGAATCTTTTGTCTTTTTCCTCTCAATTACAGGGAATTTTATTTAATGATCCTGTCACACATTTATTTAGACAATGGGGCGATTCTTTATAATTCAAAAATTTTGTTTGACTTTTCTGGCTTCTGGTTGTTCATGACGCATTCGCTAAAACAGCGATAGGCTGATCAAATAAAAGGGACAAAGAGACGCTTCAAACCATCACAGTTTTTTCATCTCTTTCTGATCATTCGCTTGTCAGGTTGTCAGACAAAGCAAAATGAGCCGTTTGATATTGAGCATCGCGTCTCTATTCCTTTTAATGACTCTGCTGAGCTCGGTACAGGGTCAGAAAAAAGTTGTTTGTTACTACGGAAGTTGGGCTGTGTATCGCCCAGGGAATGGGAAATTTGACGTAGAGAATATTGACCCAAATATTTGTACACACTTGATCTATGGATTTGCTGGATTAAGCTCGGAAAATACCATCAAGGCTCTTGACCCTTGGAATGATGAACCCGATAATTCCGGCAAAGGTCAGCGGCAGCTTCTCCCAGAACTGTTAATTTTTGCCTAATGCGCAAATTGATTTTTTATCCATTGATTCTTTGATTCAGATGCTTTTGGACGATTCACAAAGCTCCAACAACGAAATTCACAACTCACCACGATGATTGCTATTGGCGGTTGGAACGAGGGCTCTGAAAAATATTCCAAAATGGCCGGAAATCCCCAAGCTCGCAAAACGTTTATTCAGAGTGTTATGAATTTCCTTAAAAAATACAATTTTCAAGGGCTGGATTTGGATTGGGAGTATCCAACGAAAAGGGGTGGGAGCGATGCAGACAAGGTTTGAAATTTTCCTCCTCCCAAAAAAAAAAAACAAAAAAACACGATCATTTAGCAGTACAATTTAATATTCCGCTTCCTTTGACCTTTTGCTTGTTGTTGTTGCCCATAGGGAAATTTCATTCAGCTGATCAAAGAGCTACGGGAGGCGTTTGGCCGGACGTACCTTCTCACAGCAGCAGTTTCCGCTGGGGCGGCCACAATCAACGATGCTTATGATGTCCAAAATATGGCCAAGTAAATGACTTAAAACAATCGGATTTTGTTCCAAATTTCAAATATTCCCACCATTAATTTTAATTGAAATTCAAAGATATTTGGACTTTATCAACATTATGGCGTATGATTTCCACGGTGCTTGGGAAACCGTCACAAATCACAATACACCCCTTTATAAAGGAGCCAAAGACACTGGGGATAACGCCCTCCTTAATATTGACTATGCCGTTCGCCTTTGGCAACAAAAGGGAGCACCATCAGATAAATTGATTTTAGGCCTCGCTACATACGGCCGGGGATGGACTCTAAATGATGCGAATAGTAATGGCCTGTATGCACCAGCTAATCAACCCATACCAGCTGGGCCATATACACGTGAAAATGGCTATTGGGGATTCAATGAGGTTTGAAATAGCAAAACAACACACTACAGATTCAAAGGAAGAAATTTTACAGTTTTTTATTGGTCACCCTGTAGATTTGTGAAAAATTCAAAGCAGAGACGTGGATGGTTGTCCGAGATGACGCTATAAAATCTCCATACGCCTACCGTGAAAAGCTTTGGATTGGCTATGACGATGTCCAGAGCATTCAGACAAAGGTATAGGATTTAACAGGATCTACATGGGATTATTTAAATGGACAATTAACTAGGCAAAAATTAACGGGTTTTTCTTGTTGTGTAGGCAGAGTACGCACGGAAAATGGGATTGGGCGGAGTTATGACTTGGTCACGTGAGTTGAGCAAAAAAAAAAAACCTGTTTAGACTATGTCTTTTTTTAAATGGAATTTTAATGAGAATTTGATTTGACAGTGGAGACAGACGATTTTCGCGGGGTTTGTGGGGAATCTTTTTCCCTTATTAAAACAATGAAAAAAGCGATAAATGGCGGGAATGGACCAGATCCGACTACAACTTCCCGTACAACACGATCACCAACCACAAACCCCACCGGACGGACTACAAAGGCACCAAAACCTGTAGGAAACGAATTTGAATTGGGATTCCTGTGAAAATGTGTAAAAAAGGCAATGTCGAAGATTTTAAACAGGCCCTTTGTTTGGTATTGCAATGTTACAGAGTTCGACAACGAGAAGGGCCAAGACAACGACGGAGGTGACGACAACGATGACGACGGATGAGCCTGGGCCATCAGAGGAGTGTGAGCAGGAGGGCTACTTTCGTGATCCAAATGACTGTGAAAAATTCTATCGCTGTGTGAGTAATGGCAGTGGTGGTTTTACAAAATACAATTACAGTTGTGCTTCTGGGACGGTTTTCAATGAGCGGAACTCCAGCTGTGATTATCGATCCAACGTTCCTGAGTGTAATTGATTTTGAGGTGGCGGGAGAGTTACTTTTTGGGAATCGAATCGGACCAATTTTTATTGTATTTTCTTTATGCAAAATTTGAACCCGATTAAATTATGCGAGTTTTGACCATGAGTTCTAACACGCTTCGTATGAATTGTCAATTTAATTTCATTGAGTAGCGGGAAGGAAAATTAAATCCGGAAATATTTCGCTTCGTGTCCCTTCCAGGAAAGGAACTTGAATTTCCGGATTGAAATTCAATGCAAATAAAAAAAATAGCGGAAAAAAGTGGAAAATTCATTTCTGAAAGCTTCATCACAAATCCCACAGCTTGAGTTGGTTTTGAAAGAAGGCGGTCCAATTTACAAAATTCTAGAAAAATCAGAAAAAAATGGGGGTTTCTTTGTGGACTGGTCTGATTTTTATTTTTGTATTCCCCGCCCCTGGGTGTGCCGATCAGGTGAAGCATGCAAAACCCTTTTTCTCCCTGCATGATTTGGATTCCCATTTGACCCTGTTTGACGACTGTCCAGTTACGACCATTTTAACGCTGGAATCCACGTCCATGGATTTCGTCAATGCTCGCTCGCCTGTATTTCTCTTTACCCTTGAACAAATCCTGGGGAATTCCGAATCAAATCTGTTGATTCGGTTTTTTCGATCAATTTTCGAAGAAGCTGCTTTTGGGCAAAAACAAGGGAAATTGAAAATGGATCTTGATTTAGATATCCGGGAATCTTGTTTTAATCTAGTGATTTTTTACCTCCCGGGTGAAAATTCTGAGAAGGATAGAGAAATCAACGTCATCAAGTCTCTCAAACTCCCTCTGGATGGAAAAGCTGTGACTCTGAATTTTATAACGGAAAACACAGTCAAACCTTTGAAATTGCGTCAAAGAATCGGAAGTTTCTTTGGCTATCAATTTTTCATGCCACATTTTCACTTTCATTTGCTTCTCAGTATCGTCAATTCCATCAAGCACCGTGACTCCAATTTGAGCACAAAAAATCTCTTCTTTGCTGGACTTTACAGTTTCCGTTCCAAAGCGCCCATGGTGACGGAATGGTTTAACAAATTGACGGATGGATCACTTGATGCAAGTGTAATAAAGCAAAAGATCAGGTGGGGAAAATGGTGGATGCGCACTCACTCAACATTGATTTTTATGAATGGCATCAATATCGAAAATATCCCGCATACAAATGGCGCCAATTCCGAACACACCAGAGAAATTCGAACTCGGATTTTTTGCTGAAAATGTTGGAATGACAATTTTACGTGAGTTGATCAAGGTGGCATTGCCAAACGTGACAATTTTAAATACCTTTTCAAAATTAGGCCAACAAAGTCACAAATGGCCGACGATGCGTTTAGGAGCAGAATCAAATTTTCGTAAGCCATTTCTACAGATACGCAGCGAAAAATTAGCATTTTTTTCTTGCGATGGAATGAGCGAGCAAACTTCTCTTGAAATTTTTACACAACCCTTTGAAAAAAATCTTTGGATTTCCATTGGACTCGTCTGCCTTTTAATTTTCCTTTTCATGTTCAATTTCCTCACTGGCAACACCAATGAAAATGCCAACAGGGATTGTGTGACGTCATTTTTTCTACCAATCAGAATCCTCTTGGACAATTATGAAGAGCCCATGGCGTTCACGAAATTTTCCCTTGGGGCATTTCGCATCACAATGGCCGGTATTTTGCTTATGAGCGTCGTGCTCTCAAATGCTTACAAAGGCATTGTCACTTCAGGTAAATCCACTAAAAATCAACACACGGAATTTCCTTAATCTCGATGCAATGGGTTCAAAATTTGTGTCTGTGTGTTGTTTTTAGATGTGACGGCACCAAAACCCACACTGGCGATTTCATCGTTTGATGATCTGCACAGACGAAATTTCACGCTCTTCTCCTCCATCCCGCTACTCTTAATGCTGCAAATATCGCGTTTTCGCCCCAGCTATGTAAAAAACCTTGAAAAAAGTCATCCAAAAAATGCCATCTCTTTTCCCGCCGTTTTCTATGATACCCTGTCGGCCATTGAATTTTATGTAAAAACTACACGGCTCTTGGAAACCCCGCTCACTGAAATTTATGAAAAAGAATTGCGAATTTTAGACCAAATTGTGGGTGACAGTCGCCTCCCCGGGAATTTCCCAGCCATCACTGTTGAACAGGAAATTTCAAAATGTAATCAAACAGCATATTTTGATTTCAAATCCAAATTGATGTCCTTCAGAGTATCCAAGAAGAAACCCGGGCAAAGGAGGCAAAAATGGCCATTTATGAGAGGAAACGAAGAAATTGGGAATTTTATTTTTGGATGGCATTTTGAACGATTTGAAGGATTCCATAATTTTGTACAGACTTTTCGGAAATCAATTGAATCCGGAATTGGAGATTTCTATCAAACTTGCACAGATTTGTATGATTTTAAAGGGACTCTTCGTTCGTTCAATGAGTCCTCTGGAATTCGGGTCGAGGCACTCAAAATTCGTACAAATTTTGTAGAAGGGCACCTCATTTATTTTTACAGCCTCGCCCCATGTTTTCTTGCACTCCTACTTGAAATTTTTTTCATCATTTCACCACGTTGAAAATCGCACAGCTAATCGAGCAGTTCCAAATAAACCATTTTAATTCCCTTTAAAAATGTACATGAGTCAAAGAGAAGCAAAGTTGTTTTTTTTTCAAGGTACATCAAGGCGCATGTACTTGTATTTGAGTCCCAGAATAGAGCTGGTACGGAGTTGCGGCAAATTCCAAGGCTTGGATTTTTGTGCTGCTATTGGTGCTGTTGCTAATGCTGCTGGCATTGCGATTAAAAGGCCATCGGCTACCAAAAAAATTCCAGAGAGGTTTGAGAGAGCGGGAGATCCCAATAAAAAATCCAATGATGAAAATGAGAGCAGGAATGAGTAAAATAATAAACAAGGGTGCAGGTGCCCAAAGCATGTAGTACGCCGTTTGTGGGAGCTTTTTTAACAAAAATAAGCAAACAGCATCAGGCTACAAAATGCAATGAAAATGGCAGCTGTGCCTGCTTTAAATATCAACTCACTTGCATTCCGGCTTGGTAAATGAAAACGAGACCACCCGTGATGAGCCATAAAATCACTGGAAGAATCAACAGAACGAAAAATTGAAATTCAAAAGGGATTTAAAATTTGAGAAAGTGAAAGAGCGAGAGCGCGGTGCTTACCAACAAAAACTGGTAGATTTGCATCAAGGAGCATGGTGGCAGCTGTGAAAAAGTAGGCAGTGAGAGCGTACATGCTCTGAAATGATACAAAAAAAAAACAAAAGGACCAAGAATAAAAGACGTGGCGGATACTGTGGAATTTAAATGTGTTTGGATTGCATACAGTCAAAATCAAGAGATCCATATCCCTGGGCGTCTGCTTTCCAGGAAATTTTGAATTGGGTTTTTGCTCTGTCAGAGCTCTCATAGTATTTCCGGCATTGCTGCTTGATGGAAATGACGATGAATTAGAACTCTCCGTCAGCTCAGTTTCCGCCCCAAATTGCGACATGAAAAGTGGCTAAATTAAATTTCGCCCTTCCGTTTCCAAGCCCCCTGTTTCGCTCCCAAACTCCAGAAAATCAGGTTTAACTGTCCAGTCCTTGTGAAAAACAGAGAAAAATCAAAGTCAAAGCTTCACATGTGAATTTGGAACGCTGGGAAACACCAAGAAAAAAAAACGGTGCTTACATGAAATTGGTCAAATGGGCTGAAGGTGAGAATCCACAAAAGTTTCTCAAAAACCCCCAACATTTCCCACTCTGAATTTTTGCTCTTTACAAACTCGTTAAAATTTGTCTCCAGAGCAGCTTAAAAAGAAAAGTAAAATGAGACTTGGGTAAGATTTTGCACGGATTTGTACAACACAAATGTGTTGGAAATCTATCAGGGACTGCAAGCGTAGGAGCTGGAAAATTGTACGTTTGGAATTTCTTGACTTTGACCTCAACTTTGAATTTACATGGCCCATTTCCATTACCATTGCCAATGAACTCGTACAGATTTGACAACAAAACATGTTTTCACACTAAATCAAAGGGGAAAGTCCACAAAGGGACACAGGTCGTGAGTGGTTCAATGAGAAGATTAAAACGTGACTTTGTAGGTATATGTACAAAAGGCTTTCAAAGTCTCATGGGCTGTTGGCTGTTTGTTCAATAAGTCTGAAGGTGAAGGGCACACTACCTTGTGAGTTTTCCCTCTCAACATATGCACGCACTTGCGGGAAAATAAATTTGACATACTTGTTTTTTGGACTCTGAATCTCAGGTCACTCAATTTATGGTCATTGCATAGAGGTAAATTATGTTTTAGCAAAACTGTGTGGAAAAAAATCTATAGATAGATTTTAATATCAATTAACATAAACGAAAAAAGAGTTTATTTCCTATTTGAAAGTTTGATCAAAGAGCAACAATTAAAATTTTACTTCGTATGGCCATGAAATTATTTCAAAATTTTATTTTTGTCCCATGTTTACACTTTTTTATTTAATTTACTGGGCTAAAACTGCCGGGTACTTTTTTGTGTGTGTATTTCTTGAATTTCTGGCTCCAGTGGTTGAGCTTGCAAGGCAGGAAATTATTCGGCCATTTTTAATTGGAATAAAAAAATGTAGTACGTGAGAATCGTTCCGGCAATCTTAAAATTCCATCGAAAAAAAAATCCTGTAAAATACGCCTGCGTACGATTTTTTAAAATAAATTGTCAACTTACAGCTGGAATGAGCCCATGATCAATTTTGACAAAATCCAATGCTGTGAGTTTCCATTTCCAACTTACGACCCAAATTAAAATCCGTGAGAGCTGTACGAAAAAATTAAAAATTCACAAAATGGTGCAACCATCAGGTAAAAATGATTGTTGAAATTTATGAATTTTTTGTACCTGGTTTTCCATGTGACTTTTACTTGAATCTCCCAATTGAGCTCGAACGCGTTCTAATTTATCACGATTTTGAGTCATTTGACTTGTCATGAATCGGCCCCAATTGGCAGTAAAAAGTAAAACTAAACAACCCTGAATTGCGACAGCCGCATGCGTCGTTTCAAAAATTTGTGGTCTCACGGTAGCAGAGAGTTTGCTACCTGAAACTAAAACGAGTACTGTGGCTTTAATGATTGTGAATAAACAGAAAGCCCCGCCCAGATTTGAATAAATTCCAAAACATTTTTTTAAATTTTCAAATCGTATAAAAAAATTATCAAAATCAAAATGGGATTCTTCAAAATCCTTTTTCTCATTTTTCTCATTTTTCTCATCTCCCTCAATACAATTTTCAAAATTCCCTGGTGAAATCCCAACATGATGCAAATAAGAATTTGGTACAAGGAATGATCGATATTTCCTTTGCATTGCATTCCAGCACAATTCCTGTACGATTGAATCATAAATTCCTAACAAATTCAGGCCAAATTGAACATAAAAGAGAAACGCAAAAATGACGGATGTCGCCGCCATTGAATCCCAAATAACAAAGGCAATTCGTCTTAGCCAAGGGATATTTGGAACGGTCACAAGATAAAATCGTGAAAAATCTGGATTAATCCCTGCAAAATCCCAACGGTAAATATTGTTGGCTTCTCCCGCGATTCCGCATCCACTTAAAAGCACTCCAAATACGACGTACCATTTTATATAGCAATTTTCAGATTCTACTACCATGATTTTTGAAGGAGATTTTTTATTCTGAGATTCCGTTTGATTGTGTAGAATTGAAATGGATGCCCGAAGGGCATGGAGTTGTCGACAAAAAATTACACCTACAAGTCGGATAAAGAGATCCGATAAAATGTAGGTCCCGAGCTCGGTCAGGTATAGAATTTGATGGAATAGAGAGGAATTTCCGGTTAGAGATTGGACCGAATTGTTAAGGACAACATCGAACGAGATAATTACAGTAAAAATTATAAGAGCCGTACTAAAGAAAATACTCAAGGAAAACCCTTTGGCCCATTTTGATCGAGAGGGCGTGGGCAAAACGCCAACAATCTTTCCAAGGATGCAAATCCAATACAGCAAACTCTTTGAATGAACTGATTTAAAATTCATCGTTTAAATAGTTGGGAAATTCACCAAAAATTGGATGAATCATACAGAAATTCTTGAAGAGCGCCGAAAAGCCTGCCTGATCAGAAATAAAATGTAAAATGCCAATGCCAAATGCTCCAGACACAATCGATTTTTTTTAATCGGCAATTTCAAACACAAAAGCGAGAAAAGTCAACAAAATTTAATACACAAAGAGTCCAGTTTTGCAACCCAAATGATCAAACAAATTAAATTTGATGGGTTTGCCCGTTCACTCCTATGACTTTTGCACTGTTGTCCTTGTGGCTAAAAAATTGAGAGGATTCTTTTTGTCCATTCTGAATAAGAGTGCGGGGTTATTCAAGGTCAATCCGCTCCAAGTTGAATCACAATGATCGAGTATGTGATCACCGCGCTCACCACCTGGTCCAAAAATAACCAACATCATTTCCAACAGTAATTCTGAAAGATCCTGCTCAATTTTTCCAATCGAGCAGATAAATTTAAAAGCTTACGGATGCAAAAAGACTTTGATTGATCGAGTAAACGCCGGCCATGCTCAGTCCCATATTTCGATTTGTATGAAGCTCCAAAACGAGGGTGGCCAATCGATCCGGTGGGAGTCTCTTTGAATTATTTCGTTGCAAATCCAATCGTTTGTACAATCACCAAGCTGTATCAAAAATATTGGGAAAGTTTTAACGAGCAGGGGGGAGGGGTTTAAATTTTTAATACCTTTTTTATGAACTTGCCTGCTTGTATTTGAATCCTACGTAGAAAAGAGCCGTGAGATGGCAGGCAAATAAAAAGAGATAACGACTTTGATTGCGTCCAAAATCATTCACGAGGAGATCATTTGGGATTTTCCAAATGTAGAACGGAAGATTACTAAAAACAGCCATGAATAAATACAGACTGATCCCTCGATTTATTTCGCTCACGATCAGCTGGAAATTCTCGAATCGGGGCAGAAACTACAAAAATTTCATACGCAATTAAATGGACTAATTTTAGTATCTTAAGGCTCCGATTGTCAATGTGATGAATTTTATATACCAAAGTCGGACTGAGATTATTGACGGCTCTAACAAATTCCGTTACAAGTTGCCCGTACAAACAAAAAGAAAAGATGAAAAATGGTTCAGCTAGATGGAACAAAATCGATGCTTGGTGGAGTAGGAAGAAAATGAAATAATCCAAAAATCCCACGGTGGAACTCAAGTAGATTTTCTGGAGAAGGAAAAACGATGTTTGAGGATTTGCTCGGCCATTTAAGATGACCCTTTGTAAATTCCATTCATTTTGTATGAGACTTTCCCAGAAAAAAATAATGTGTAAAATTATCAAGACGGCAAGAAAAATTGATGAAACGATTTGAGCCTGTACATGATTTTCAAAAAATGCGCAATGAGTCTTAAAATCAGTATGAAAATTCAAAATGTCATTTTACCGATGAAAGGACCCAAAGAATTTTGCGGATTTTTGATCTTTCCGATCGATTAGACGATTTGTGATTTTGTTTCTGCGGATTTTCTTCTGCTGCCTCAAGTACCAAATTCAAAACATTGAGAAAAGTCTGACTTTTACATGAAAAAATGTAGACACAGACCCATCGAGCAATAAAAGCGGAAATTCTGTATGCATCATCAAAGTAAGATTTGGATGTACGCGCTTTTACGCCTGAGGTTAAAACCATCGATGTAACGTAATTTAACGTCACAATCACTAAGGAGCCTCGGAAAATTATTGAAACGACCTTCAAAAAATAGCAACAAGTATTTTAAATAAACAGACTTTGAACATGAACACAAAAATGTCCGAATGACAAAAAAGTTACCTTTTGAATCGGGTTTCTTTGCAAGGAAAATCTGCCAATTTGAGCATCCCATCGGAATTTGAATGGAGTCAAACCAACGGCATAGGAAAGAGTAAAAAATGAGAGCCACCACTGAAGACAGTGATCACGTGGTAGTTTTTTTGGTATTTCCTTGTAGTCTTCATTGGAACCTCCTACGTTGAAATCAATACAAAAGCTTTTGTCAATTGGCTGCGGCTCCATATCAGCGCTCCTAGAAGAGACTATGACCCGTTCTTTAGAATTTTTGGTTCCTTCGATACGACAAAATTTGGCTTTTTTAGACATGCGAGAAAATTGATCCAACATTTTCATCCACCAAGTATTTAGAAATTAGCGGGAAATTTAAATTGTCAAAGTTGGGGTTGAGTCTTCAAATATTTTTGGGCGCCCCTCCATTTGTAATTTGTTAAATTGATCCAATTTTGATGGGATCAGACACAAATTTACACTTCTGCTGAACATGAGAAAATTTCCGCTGTGATGACCATCATGAAAATTTTCATTAAAACTAATGGACATTTTTACGCTCAATGTCAACGAGGGCACATTTTTATGGAAATGGAAAATTGAGAGCTTTGACGGCACGGCAAAAAACGCAACTCACGATATGCTTTGTCATCAAATTCCAATTTTTATTTTGCTTGGCATTATACACACAAAATTCAAAGGGCGCCAAACTTTTGCATTAAAATCAAACAAATTTAATTTGATGGGTTTGCCCGTGCACTCCCGTGACTTTTGCCCTAGTCAATCAATCCGGTGGGAGTCTCTTTGAATTATTTCGTTGGCAAATCCGATCGTTTGCACAATCTCCAAACTGCATTAAAAAATATAGCACACTTTTCAACTAGCGAGGGGGGGCGGGGGGGGGGGGCTAAATTTTCAATGTTTTTATGAACTTGCCTGTTTGTATTTGAAACCTACCTAGAAAAGAGCCGTTAGATAGCATGCAAATGAAAAAAGATAACGACTTTGATTGCGTCCAAAATCATTCACGAGGAGATCATTTGGGATTTTCCAAATGTAGTACGGAAGATTACTAAAAACAGCCATGAATAAATACAAACTGATCCCTCGATTTATTTCGCTCACAACCAGCTGGAAATTCTCGAGTCGGTACAGAAACTACAAAAATTTCATACGCAATTAAATGGACTGATTTTAGGCTTTTAAAGCTCCAGTTTTAAATTGAATTGTTTTGTACCAAAGTCGGACTGAGATTGTTGATGGCTCTAGCAAATTCGGTTACAAGCTGCCCATACAAGCAAAAGGAAAAGATGAAAAATGATTCTGATAAATGGGACAAAATCGACGATTGGTGGAGTAGGAAATAAATGAAATATTCCAAGCATCCAACTGTGGAACTTCCATAGATTTTCTGGAGAACGAAAAAGGATGTTTGGGGATTTTCTCTGGCTTTTAAAATGAGCCTTTGTAAATTCCATTCATTTTTTATGAGACCCTCCCCAAAAAACACAATCTGTAAAATGATGACGAGGGTAAGAAATCCGGATGAAACAATTTGAGCCTGCTTGAATTTTTGAAAATTGACAATCTGTCTGAAAAATTGTACGATATTTTAATATTATTTTTACCGATGAAAGGACCCCAAGAATGGGAGGAGACTGTAAGCATCACTTGTCCAATCTACAGCATCCACAAGGTACATTGCATTTCCTATACATGTCAACGCTTGCGTTAGAGGAACCAAAATCTACAAAATAAATCAAAACTTCAATTGCTAAATCTTACAAAATTCTTACAAAATTGTGTTCAATCCTACAGGAAATCACCAATGATTTTTTTCTTTACCTGAATTATTATTGGCCGTTTTTGTATCAAATATTAAAAACATTGAGGAAAGTCTGACTTTTACATGAAAAAGTGTACACGCAGACCAATCGAGCAATAAAAGCTGAAATTCTGTACGCGTCATCAAAATACGATTTGGACGTCCGTGCTTTTTGGCCTGAGGTTACAACCATCGATAAAACGTAATTCAAGGTCACGATGACTGTGGAGACTCGGAGAATTATTGAAAAAACCTTCAAACGAAGGCAAGAAGCATTTTAAATGAACGAAATTTCAAAATGTTAAAAACTTAGCTGAAAAAAATGGTTACCTTTTGAATCGGGTTTGCAAGGAAAATCTGCCAATTTGAGCATCCCATCGGAATTTGAATGGAGTCAAACCAACGGCATAGGAAAGAGTAAAAAATGTGAACCACCACTGAAGACAGGTCACGTGGTAGTTTTTTTGGTATTTCCGTTGAATCCTCTGTGGGGCCCCCCACGTTAAAATCAATACAAAAGCTTTTGTCATTTGGCGGCATACCGGAGCTCCCGGACAAGACTATGGCACGTTCTTTGAATTGTTGGTTTCTTTGACGCGACAAAATTTGGCTTTGTTAGACATGCCGGGAAAAAGGTCCAACATTTTGATCCGCCACGTAATTAGAAATTTTGAGCAGGAAATTTGAATTTTGTGAGTTGGCGTTGAACCTTCAAACATTTTTTCCCCGCAATTTGTAAGTAATTTGCTAAATGATGGAATTTCGATGGAGGTCAAGATACGAATTTAGGCTTTTGAACATGAAAAAAATTTCCGCTTGATGGCTATCTAGAAATTTCTCATTAAAACTAATGGACATTTTATGCTCATAGTCAAGTGCGCACATTTTCATGGAAATGGAAAATTGAGAGCTTTGAAACACGGCGGAAAATAAAAAGTCACATGATTCATCATCAATTTGCGTAATTTCTTTCGCTTGACGTCACACATGCAAATTCAGATGACGCCAGACCCTTAAAATATGGGTGAAACTATGCACAAAAGCATAAATATATCGAAAGCATTTTTCATTAGTAAAATTTCCCACGTGCTGACTTTGCATTTTTGTCTATTTGAAAATCCCATGCACATTTTAATGTGAAAATTCACACGTATAAAATGGCAAAAGACGAAACAAAATTGATTACTTGACAAATTTATTTTAAATACGACGAAAAATTTGCAAAGTAAGAATTTCCTTTCATTGACATTTTTTTTTTCAACACAACGGGACTAGAAACGACACTCAAAATGTCAACTCTACAACTTTCATCGTCAGCGCAAAATTTCCAATTAAACTCAAACGGCCACGTCCCAAGCTCCACATCACCAAGTATCATCGAGCCATCCGCTAAAAATTAATGAGCGAGCTCTCAATTTCCTTTGTCATTTCTCTCTGAGTCTCACCAGGAACAATACGGAATTTACTTTGGAATCTTTGCAACTTTCGATAGAATCTTTTAATAAATCAAAATCAAGTGGAAAACGCATTTTAAATCTCTGTTAAAATGTTCCATTTAAGTTTTTGGTGCTGCTTCCTCACTTTCATTTCAGTTTTTACTGGTGAGAAATAAAAATGTCATTTTGTTTTACATAAAGAAAAATATTGAATTTTAAATATGGTGAATATTTTAAAGGCTGGGTGGATGCATCAAACGTTGGGGAACGGCAAAAACTGGTTCATTCAATTTTCCAAAATTATGATCCAGCTGTCACTCCCGATAAGCCAACGATCTACGTCTCACTCAGTCTCCACAGAATTGATGTGGTCAGCATAAATTACTATAAATATGTACAAAAATTGCTCTTTTTGTCTTGAATTTCCAATTTTTTTCATATTTTACAGGTGGAAAGTCAAAACTCACTCGTGTTGGACATTGGTTTTGTTTATGTAAGACTTTTTCCATGATTTATTAAACAAAATCGAATGGGAAAGCTTGCTGGTAACTTAATCTTGTTGATTTTCTCTTTAAATTGTAGTCCTGGGTAGACACTCGCCTCACATGGGACTCTTCGGCATATGGTGGGATCGATTTGCTCATTCTCCCATCTCACAAAGTTTGGCTTCCAGATGTTTCACTTTTCAATTCGTAAGGAATAAAAACAAAGCAAGATTCGAAAAAAACGATCCAATTTTTTGTATTAACCTCGAATTTACATCTTTATCAAATAGGCCAACGCCCATTCTGGGAGGTCCACAATGTGAAAAAGTGAATGTGCTCATTTATTCAAATGGGACTGTCCAACTTGCAGAGACGATTTGTCCCAATTTCGTTGTCCTCTGTACAAATCTCACCTTGTCCGCCTACCCTCAGGGACCCCAATCATGCACTTTGTCCCTTGGCTCATGGTCCCAGGACATCAATCAAATGGATTTCCAACTTGGTGTATGTTTTTTCGATAAGACGATCAGCTGATTTTTTTTTTCATATTACTTGGTTGATTTTCTATATATTTTGTAGGTTCCCGCTTGGCATCTGAGTGTGTATGACGTCACACCCTGGAAAGTCCTGAGTACGGATGCAAATCGTGATGTTGAAGGTTTCTTTTGCTGTCCCACACCAAGTCCAACTTTCCCCGTTGTGAATTTCATTCTGAATTTCCAACGTAAGGAAGAAAATTCCTGCCCTAGGGTTTAAACAAATGGGATTATTTTTGTAACCCGGACCTTTGTTCAACGTGACCTTGAGCCTAATGGAGTCTTAGCCTGTAGATGTAGGAACAATTTTAATTGATTTTAATTTGAGTCTGTAAAAATTCAAAAAATTCTAGTCGCTAGTGAAATTTTACCCATTTCTATAGCGCATATTTGATGACATCATTTGGTGAATAAACAATAAATTTCATATTGAATTATTCTGTGCAAAAACAAAAATGCGGAAATCGGCTCCATTTTTTTTAAATTGGAATTAAATGGAAGAGAAAAGAAAAATCGTGTGATGGATTGGAATTTGTAAAGGCGGATTGAAAGTGGCGGTTTGGGTTTTTAAAGCGAGTGAGAAGGGAAACGACGAGACGGACGGCGAAATGGGCAGCACGAGGTCAATTTTGGAAAAGAACCGACAAAACTTAAAAGACGTCACGGATTTCGCCTTACCCGGAAAAACCGAGTGGGCACTATCGTGTAGGAAATTCAATTGATTACGATTGTACAAAAAGTCACGGAATTTCCACTGTGGTATGAGACATGGAAAAATAGCAAATGGAACCTTCAATTTGATGGAAATTTCCTGTATAAAATTTTGAGCATTAAAATAATTGAAAAAGATTTCGTTCCATTTATTTAAAATGGTTCTAGATTTTTCCCAACATTTTTTTAGGCATTTCCTTGTGAAAAATTCAAGGAGAAAGAAGAAACTCGACTTGAAATGACGTTGGCGAATTCAGAACTGCGTATAAATTTTTGGTTTTTCCAATGGTTTTCACATTTAAAGGAGTACTACGGCAGTCCAGCCACTCTGTAATGTTAAAAAAAAAACGAACGTAGGAGTTTCTAGTTTTTTGATATGTTGTTCTCCATATCAAAATACATTAGTTTCGAGAATT
>JAIUND010002207.1:0-24748 GCA_034699125.1 Gisinianus flammeolus | reverse complement strand
GAATTTGTGTAGATTTGTATTGGGAATTTCTGTACTTGATTTTTGTGAGGGCGGACTGCGCAGAATCCGTGAAAGTCGTGATGAAGGAGAGAATGAGGAAAATCGTGTAGACGCTCCACGTCAACGAGATGAAGTAAACAAAGGTGTCAAGAGAGAGACAGAGGAGAAGAATGGGTAAAATCCTCCAGCCAATGGGAACGATGGAAATGAGGAGAATGGGAATGTCTGGATTCAGAAAATAAAGCATTGGATGAATTAATAAACAGCTGTATAAGACGAGCGGGATGTAACAAACGAGGAAACGGATCAGATTCATCCGTTGAGGACTGTCTCGATTTGAACCGGAAGTTGCGGATGGTGTTTTTGCCTTTGTCTTTTGCTTCTCCTCCTCAAAATCCACTGTATAATAATCAAAAAAATTCAATTATAGTCCTGTTATTTCTATTAATAATTGTGCATAATTTGGATTTGTGGAATCTCACATCGGATTTTGAGGATTTCATTGTAGATTTTAATATTGAGATCGCAATTCTTCCCAAAAATGGGACAATTAATGGTGAATTGACAAAGGAAAGTGAGGCAGAATAGGAACATGATGGGAATAAAGTCCAAGTCCGACTTTGAGTGTCCCTTCATAGAGCAGCATGAATCGTCCGCATCGTCATGAACGTGAGTTGACAAAAGAAGAGAAACTGCCACAATTTAAATTGCCACAGGAATTTTCTGGAATTCGCCTCCATTTTCTTTGATTTCTTGTGGAAAGTCACTGGGTAAATGTGGAATCGGGATGCGAAGGAAAAGACGAGGAAATTCAGCCTTAAATTCCTCTGCGTCACTATATTCATTTGTTTTTCTCAAATTCACACACACAGTCAGGAATTTTATGATAAATTGTTTTCGGAAAATTCGGAAAATCCTGCAAATGTGCAGAGTTGGAAACTGTTAGTATATATATATAGTGTGATGGTGGCAATTCAAATTTCTCTACTGTGGTGTTCCTATATATACAGAAAATTGACAAATTTCTTGTTGTGTTCGGACTTGGAAAATGATGGAGTTTTGAATTCGATGGCCAAACCTGGACTCACGGTGAAGATGACTATATTTGCGAACCCAGCGAACCCACATTAGAAATTGCTATTATTATTTTTTAATTGCTCCAATTATCATACAAACGGAACACAGAGAACTAAGTAAATACGATTAAAAATTATACGTGCACAAATTTGTTTTAATTTCCCCACACATGCCGATTCCATAACCAAAACCAATAATCCACCAGGTTAATTGTTAATTGTCATTGGACAGAAGGCAATTAAGGAAAATATTTAACCAGCAACACACGTCTTTCCCGTGTCCATTGCATTTTGATATATGTTGAAGCTTCGTAATTTCAGATTTAAATGGATTGCTTCCTCTATTTAATTTCTCATAAGGGCGCGTTCGTACAAGGAGTCGGTTTTTATGGGGGAAGGGGGTCAGCGATTTTGTAACCATCGCAGATTTCAGGGGAGGTGCGGGGTACAAGGAAAAGGGTCCTTTTTGGAAGCGCTTGGATGTGAGAGGGGGGAAAGGGTCCGGCTAAGCCAGATGTTCAAAATTTCCAAAAAACAAAATTAAAGAAAAGGAAAAAAGAAATTGAGCAGTTCACCACAAGTCATTCCTACATCGTACCTAGATTCAGAAATCATCATATTTTATCAAAATTTTGTGCATATAGATATTACGAATTACGCATTTAGAAATTATTTTGAGTTGAATTTCGATTTCGATGAAAAACAAACTCGAATTTTTAATGTTAAAGCCAATATAATCACAATTATTCTAAAAAATTTCCCGAGTCTGGCTTTTGGGTTTCTTCTCCGGAAACGACTTGACATTTCCTTTGAAAATTCACGGAACGAGTCATCACTGATTTAGTCCAAGCATTCTCTACGGACATCTGCCAAGCAGAATCTTCTCAGATTCTTTGGAAAGTCTTTATAGACATTACACTTGATATGCAGCCATGCGGAGAAAGCAATCTTTGAAAATTTACGGAATGAGTCTTCACTGATTTCTTCCAAGGATTCTCTACGGACACCTACCAAGCAGAATCTTCTAAGATTCCTTGAAAAGTCTTTATTGACATTACTCTTGATATTCAGTCATGCGGAGAAAGCGCGGAGAAAGCCATCTTTGAAAATTGACGGAATGAGTCTTCACTGATTTCTTTCAATGATTCTCTACGGACACCTACCGAGCAGAATCTTCTAAGATTCTTTGAAAAGTCTTCATAGACATTACTCTTGATATTCAGACATGCGGAGAAAGCGCGGGGAAGGCAATCTTTGAAAATTGACGGAATGAGTCTTCACTGATTTCTTCCAAGGATTCTCTACGGACACCTACCAAGCAGAATCTTCTAAGATTCTTTGAAAAGTTTTCATAGACGTTACTCTTGATATTCAGCCATGCGGAGAAACGTATCTTTGAAAGTTCAAAACGCTTTTTTCCCTCGTTAACAATTACCTAATAACATAATTTGTATTGAAAGACCACATCCTACGTTCTCTAAGAATCCGTTTCTCGCTGCATTCAAAGCGTTGTCTGAACCGTAATTGTATGCCCAAGGAAGAATTTGCATCTGTATCTAGCCCGAAGACCCCATGGGGCTAAGTTTTGGTCATTTGTTCTGGCCAGCACAAGTTCTAACTTTACACACATCATTAAACCCACCGGTTTGATGCCCAACGGCGGGATGGATAGCATTATTTTCCTTAGTTCCTCCTTTTTTGATGGCGTCATCCTTGTCATTCTCAGTCCATTCAATCTCTTGGAAATTTCCATTTTTAGTCTCCGGATTTCCATCGGGATACGGAAAGCCCTCCCAAAAACCAAGTTGAAAGCGACGGTTCCATCCAAGAAAAATAATCCAAAAAATGCCGCATAAAGAGGACTTTTGGAGTAAAATCTGAGGAGACCAAAAAGGCCGACACTTCCCGCCGACAGTGCAATCAATTTGGTAAAATAAACGTTGTCCGCAAAATGAAGGTTGAAGAGGTTCATTTGGAGTTGGATGACGCGGATGGAGGTTGCAGCTGCAGAAAGTCCCCGCTCAATTTGAATTTGTCCCCGAATGCCCTCATTTGCCTTAATTGTCATGATCCTGGTTCTGGATACCTTCATTGTGGTTTGAAGGGATTGAATGGAAAACTCCGTCCCTTCCCGCACCCGCAGCATAAAGAAAAGCATGTAAAAGACCGCGTAGTAAATGAGGCTGACGAAGAAAAAGAAGAAGAGGATTTCCGTGGTCGTGAGGAAAAGGAAAATTGTTTGTTCCAAGAATTTTCGGTAGCGTGCGGAGAATACAAATTGCGGCGGGAGGCTAACCCAGTTGAACAACCAAAAGTTAAGGTCCGTTGCAAAAATCACGATGAATGGGAAAAAAGACATGAGAGCATAAACGAGGAAAGGGAGGAAGGAAATTATCCACTCCTTTAATGTTCCACGCCGACGATCATTCTTTGATTCTGATTGAGGATCCTTCTCGCCATTCTCATTCAAATTTGGGTTTGGTTTGCGTATATTGATGAGATAGCGATGGAGATCGTTGAAGGCAATGATGTGAGTATTCCGATTGTAGAAAGTGAGACTGAAATATCCCCAATAAAGGAGCATGAAAACAGTGCCCACGAAGACTTGAAGGAAAATCCGGGGGGACTGCAAAATCCAATTCTTCTTTTTCAAGGACAGAATCCAGAGGAGGAATTGGAACGCTCCAAGGAGAAGCCGGAAAAGAGCAAAGGCCATCCAACTGTTGAAAGTGAAGACTTTTGCGGGCGAGTCACAATCCCGAAACCTGGGCAAAATCGGATCCATTTTCAGAGGGAACATTCCAAGCCAATTTAGAGTTCTTATCGTCCAGTGATTGTATTTTAAATCCTGGCGGTCCAAAACTCCATGAAATTCATTATTTGTACCACCCAAATCATCGGATTGGACCTCTTCCGCAAATGATGTTGGTGATGTTGTGGATTCGAGTCCTGCGAGTTCTATATTTTTGTCAAGTTCTTTCCGCCACAAGGTTCTGTTTTCTTCTGTGATGGAAGTTGAACGTCCCCGCTCTCCTGTTAAACTGTGGATTTTATCACTGCCATCCGAAGCTGTCGCATTCAAAATCCTTTGAGCTCGTTCGTTTTCCTTTTGTTGTGCATTTTTTCCCAATTTCAACTCTAGCTCGATAAATGTCTTTTGACGTGCCATTCTCCAGAGATTTCTGAATATTTTCACACTTTGTAAGTAATTATGGACTTCTTTTTTTATTACATAGTAAAACGTTAGACAGGATGACTTGAAATTCAATTATATTCTCGTTGAATATATTGCTTGATATGACGTGGAACTGTGACAGACGAGGAGAAATAATATGAAATACATATGAAATACATATTTTTGGGGATATTTGAGAGAGAAGGTAAATTTAATATAAATTTCACTGCTATTATCTAAATGGTTACCAAAGTCAACATTTGGATGTGCAGACAATATTCATTTCATATTTTATTTCCACTCAAATATTTATTGTCTTTTCATGGTATAAAGGAATAAAAGTAAGAAATAATCGCCAGCAAGTACAATGCGGAAAATTACATGCCTGTGGAATCCCATATTTGTCATTGTGTTTTGTTGTTTGCCCACATCAAATTCAATTTCTTTTTGGCATATTTCTCGTCGGTTCCGCTCACAATTTCACATTAGAATTCCCAATTTAAATGTATCATTTCTCTCAAGATCGAAAAACAGAATATTTTTGTCAGTTAAATCGTTTGCGGGAAATGTACAGGACGGAAATTTAGCCAAACTGTCATATTGAATTGGAATAACATCGCAAGAGACTTGAATTGTATATAAATACAATTTCTTTGCTATATTCAAACTTATTTTATAAAAGCAAACACGTTTTTCCACGCACATTTTTCCTAGGCCTAAGAAAATGTTATGGATGTAGTTTTTTGAATATTTATATTTATGTAGCAACTTCTGCAAACTCAATCGTATATTACTTGTAATTAGAGCATTTGAAATTGAGCGCCGGGTTTTTTGCCCACATAGCTCAATTTAATTGTAAGTCATCTCAAAGAACTGCGCGGACGCATTTGACAAATTCTCATTTTGTGATGAATTTTAAAGTCGTCACAATATATATATATGAAGTTGTAAGGAGTGTACCTCTGCTTTGTTTGAGAAGAACCAACTAGTAAGAAAATTAAGAAGAGCCAAAACTAAAAAAAGATAATCCTCCCTCTCTATCTACTAGAACAAAAGGAATATACAGAAACATGCTACTGCAAAAGAACCATGTACCAACTAAACATTGAAGAAAACCTATATGCTAAAAAGGAAATAAACTCTGGACTGCCCTAAAAAAGTTCAAACCTTTCCCTTCAAACACAAATGAAATAGAAGACAAAGAATGAACAAATCATTTTACTAAAATATACTCACAGAGCTCTAGCTATGACAATCCCATTGATGATAAATTATTTAATGAAAATAATTCATGCTTTGATCATATTCTACTAAGAGATATAAACATCAGTGATGTTATGATAGAACTTAGACAACTAAAAAAACAAAAAACTCCAGGTTATGATTTACTCCCTAACGAAGAAGCCTGGAAATTTGCTCCATCGTGTCTCATCACTCTTCTAGCTATAACATTCAACACCTGCCTAATGACAGCAAAAGTTCCCAAAAAATGTTGCATCTCTATAATAGCCCCAATGTACAAAAAAGGAATGCAATCTCTACCGTCAAACTGTCGTCCAATTTCCGAGCTCCCAACAATCCTTAAACTATTTACTGCAATTCTATCAACGCGGCTATATTGATGGAATCGGGCGACAGCGAGAGAATGGGAATATCAAAAAACCGCTTATAAACGAAATACAAGTACAAATAATTATATCTTTACATTGAACTCCTTAATCCAATTGCAATCTAGGAAAAAAGGTGGAAAGACGTATGCCTGCTTTGTGGACCTTTTCTCAGCTTGTGACACCATCCCTCTTCAAAGACTATATATGGAAGAAACGTGAAGCCTATGGACTTCCAATCAAGTTCACTAACACCAATAAGTCCATATACCTGAACACTCACGCAAGAGTCCGAACAAATAATGGAACAACAGAAAAATTTAAAATTGATACAAGAGTTTTTCAGGGAGAAACACTAAGTCCAAATATGTTTACTATTTACATCAATGACATTGTAAAAATAACGGAAAATAGTGACACAAGTCTTCCGTAGAATCCCCTTCCATATACACAGAGGCAAACACAATAACTTTGTTGCCCCATTTTGTCTGCACAGCTACCCGGTCTCCATCCGAAAAAAGGGAAAGCATTTCTGCTCTCACATTCCCGGATGTCCATTCACAGGCCCTTGGAGCTTTATTTTTGTTTGACTTTTTCACAAACAGTTGATTCTTGCTTCCAAGTCCCTTTATCACTTTATAAAGCAATATGGTTCTTGGATTAGTGCAATAAATGAGCGAGCATTGGACGATCGGTTCAGTTTGGTTTTATGGAGCATCACTTTATCATACAAACCGCATAGAGAGGCGATTGCTTTGATGCAGTGATGCAAGTTCATTGTGTGTGTAACCAATAATAATATGATTCTTTCATATCTTGCCACACTTGATTTTCTGTACTTTCAGCTTTTTTTCCCCGTTCAGAATGGATTTTCTGCTTGTTTAAATAAATTTACCAAGGTTACGCCCGGATAAAAATCTCAGAAAGAAATAAAACAGTCAACAAATATATCAACTCCACATTTTTTCAATGGGTTTCTTTGTGTAAAATTATGGACTGTCCGACATAAAAAGCAAGATATATATATATAGTTTGTTGGAAAATGCGTCTTTCCCAAAAATCGAAATCCCCGCCAGTAATTACAAAACCAAAATCCGGAGACTCCTCCACCCCACGAATTTGCTCTGCCATCACGTCGGCTGCAACCCTGCCAAAAACCCCACACGTGATCCTCCTTTTTGTTGAACAAAAAGAGGAGGAACAAAAACAACAAAATGCACTCAAGTCACCCATCATTTTTTCCGCGTCACTCATCAAATGGAATCAAGATTAACAACCACTTCCGCTAGGAAAAACTCGGGAAAAAACCACTAGCAGCAGCAACAGCAGCGCCACTGGCGAAATCGCAATCCTCCCAGGGAAATCCGGTCGTCTCCTCATCAGCACTTCATCCCTCCTGACCAACTGTGAATACAAATTGACCTTGAAAATCCGGGATGGTTCAACGGGTCA
Source organism: Gisinianus flammeolus (assembly GCA_034699125.1). Taxonomy (NCBI): domain Eukaryota; kingdom Metazoa; phylum Arthropoda; class Collembola; order Symphypleona; family Katiannidae; genus Gisinianus; species Gisinianus flammeolus. Next base: position 17,438 of record JAIUND010002207.1, on the reverse strand, counting down.
AGTATGGGTGGAAGAAGGGTGCCTCCCGACCCTCAGCCCCCGCTCATCACAGCAGTCCATCTTTATGCACACGGACAAAACCATTTATAAACCCGGAGAAATTGTGCAATTCCGAATTCTCGTCCTCACGGGGGACTTGAAGTCCCCCCCAGCGAATCCCAAGAAGCCGCCCTTCATCATTCATACTATCAAAGTTCTGGATCCGGATGGAAACGTCATAAGGAAGTGGGAAAGTGTCCCTGTGATGGACCGGGGTCTCTTCTCCAGTCAATTCCAGCTCTCCACCGAGCCTGTCCTTGGACAGTGGGGACTTGTAGTCAAGCCCTCGGCGTCCCTTAAAAAAACCTCCCGCTGTACTGTGAAAAAATACGTTCTCCCTCGATTCACGGTCAAAGTCGGACTCCCTAAATTCTTCCTCCTCACCACCCTCTCTGTCCCCGTCACCATCTCCGCTCAGTATACGCACGGGCACGGGGTCAAAGGTCAAGTGGTCATCACGCCGTCCATTGGCTACGACGAGAGCAATCGTCCTTCCCCGGACACGCCTTATAGTTTGGCGGTCCCGGTGGGCTAGAGCGGCTTGAGCATCGTGAATATTGACATCCGGCCCCTATGGTCACCTTTGGAGGATGACCCGGTCCAAGAATATGGCCTGCGATTCAAAGCCATTTTCACAGAGAGCGCGACCGGGAAGATCCTCACGTCCTGGGGGCATGTTAAAATGCACGAGTTCCCGCACAAAATCCGGGTGGTCGAAGCAGGGCCTTGCAAGGCGGGGATCCCATTTCAAATAACATTCCTCGTCACGACGCAAGATGGAATTCCGATTGTGGATCCAGCGCCGGATGCTTTGACCATTTTCCATGGATTCTCACCGGATGTGAAAGGGAGTTTCACTTCCAAACCAATCCCCGCCGAGTCCAACGGACGCGTGACCTTCACCTTCCAAACGTCGTCCAATCAGGTCTCGTTCGTCCCCCAAATCCATGCCAAATACAAAGGCGCCTCCTTCAGCAAACATCTTTATCGGGTGGAGGTCCACAAATTTGAGGAACTCGGACTCCTCGGGCAAACTGTGACTTTTATGCACGTTCAAATCCTTCCGGGAGAAAATGTGGGTCATCAAAAAGTGAAAGCGGATGACTCAGACGAGGAGGTGGATGAAGAAAAGGTGACCATCGTCAGAGGTGCGCCAGTCACAGTTCAAATCCAATCTACCAAGGATTTTATATCCGTCAATTGGGTATTGTTGGGGAGCGGAGAGATTTTGGAGGCCTCAAAAATCCTATTACAGTCGTCGTCGTCCTCCGTCAAAAAATATCAGTTCCAACTCAAGTGTCCGAAAAGAGCTGGACCGAAATTGACGCTGGTCGTGTACAAACATGTCCTCGTTTTTGGAGAGGGTTTAGATCGGTGGTATCAGATCGTGGGGGATTGGATGGAACTTCTCACGGTCCAGCCCAACAAGAGTGCAAAAAGCGCCGTGGACGATGCGAACCAACACCAAGACCAAATAAATGAAGGGTTTTTGAAGGTGACCTTGTTGAACAATGACGAGGACCATCAAGAGCCGGGTGAGGAAGTGACCTTTCAGATTAAATCTAGTCCAAATTCCCTGTTGGCTCTTCGAGGAGTGGATGAATCCCTCCTTCTGCTCCAAAAGCATCGAGACATTGACCACGCCATGATCCAGCAAGAGCGGTTGCGGCAGGATGCGGAGAGAGAGAGCATCGCAATTGACAACGCGGGGAGAATGTTTTTTGTTCAAAGTGAAGAACATGTGGGCTATGACATGCGGGATGTTTTCAGGCGCGCAGGATTCCTTCTCTTTTCCAATGGCAGGGACAAGACCCATCGAATGGGTGCAACCGAGTATTTTGATCCAGTTGGCATGAACGCTGCCCATGGCCACTATGGTGGGAAAGGCGGTGTTCAACTTCGTTCAAAATTCCCGGAAACGTGGTTGTGGGAGGAAATCCAGTTGGATGAGAGCGGGACTTTTAATTTGACAAAACTCGTGCCGGACACGTTGACTTCCTGGGTCATCTCGGCCTATTCCATTCACCCGAAAAAAAGTCTTTGTGCTTTGAATGCACCCCTCAAACTACTGGTTTCCCGCCCTTTTTTCCTCACCCTCAATCTCCCATATTCCGTGATCAAAGGGGAGATTCTCGCCCTTCAAGTCCTCATCCACAATTACGTGACCAATGACGAGGACAAGGACAAGAACAGCCATCAAAAACCATTTGTACCAGTGACAGTCCTGCTCACTTTGGACAATCAAGAAAGAAAATTCACGGTTGAAGGTCAAAGGTCAAGTTCCAGCTCAAAGAGAATCGAGAGGAAAGAGACTGTGGAGCCCAATTCCGTGACCACCGTCATTTTTGAGATCAAACCCACGTTTGATCTTTCATTGGGTTCATCAATTTGAGGGTGAAGGGCGTCAGGGATGGTGGGGTCGGGGATGCCCTGGAAATGCCCCTTCGAGTCCTCCCGCCAGGAGAAAGACAAAGCAGGAGCGTGGGCTCTTTCATTAGCCTGAGTCGCCAGAGGCATGATGATAAAAACAAGGACAAAATGGCGGGGATTTCGACTGCGACCGGCAATGACAATGTTCTTGTCGTTTTACTCACGGATTTCCCGAAATTACGAGTGGAAGGGGCGGACAGCGACAAACTGACCCTGATTTCGGATATCCTTGGCTCACCAATGGAGAATCTGGACTCGCTGATTCAAATGCCGACGGGGTGTGGGGAACAAAACATGCTGGGTTTGGTGGCGAACATTATCGCTTTGGATTATCTCAAGGATGACTCAAAAACCCATCGATCGGATGTCCAAAGAAAGGCGGCGATTCGATTCCTCGAGACGGGCTTTCAACGTCAACTCGCCTATCGTCACCCAAACGGTTCTTTCTCCTTCTTTGGTCAACACTCGGATAAATTCGGATCCACGTGGCTGACGGCATTCGTCACGCGAATCTTCATCCGGGCAGCAATCCACGTTGGCAACAACACCATTGACCACAATGTCATTCAAACAGCCCTGGATTTCCTTGCAAAACAGCAAAAACTCGCGGGAAAGTCTTCTCCACCAGGCAATAAAATAAGCAATGTGAAACACCATAATCAAAATGACACACCGGAAGATCCGCATGAGGTCGAATTCAAAGAGGAGAAAAGCACGGAAATCAAGGGAAAAGACAATTTGGGTTCTTTTACGGAGCGCCAATGGGTTTTGAACGGTGGATCCAGCCAGAATGGCGTCGCCCTTACGGCCTATTGTCTCGTAACGTTCCTTGAAGCCGTCGCCGCGGGGAACGCAGTCAAATCCAAAAACCAAGGGAAGAACAAATCCAGTGGCAATATCAAATCCTCATCAACCACGAGCAAAGGCCAGAGCCAAACATTGAGCTATCCGCAAATCATCCGGAAATCCTTGGACTTCCTATTGAAAAACATGGAAGAGAAGGAGAAAGGAGGACAGATTACGGATTGGCTGGAGAGGAATAATGAGGAATTGTACGCATTCGTCCTCACAACGTACGCCCTCCATGTGGCTGCTCATCCCGCCAAGGACAAATACTTCAAAATCCTGGAGAGCGTGGGAAACTCAACTGACGACGATGGCAGTTCGAATAATGCCGCCATTTATTGGGGCTGTCAAAAACAAGGGAAATCCAAGGAAATCCCAATGCCAATGCAAATCAAACTAGTACACGTGGAAATGACGGCGTATGCTCTGTTGATTTATTTATCGCGGGATTTGGTGGTGGAATCCGTCCGGATCGTCCGATGGCTGCTGAAACGGCGGAATTCCTCTGGTGGTTTCGTGTCCACACAAGATACGGTCGTCGCTCTGACTGCTCTCGCCAAATTCGCTCAGCTCACCAAAGAATCCGGCATTGATTTGCACGTGAGTTTTCATTTTAAGGGGTCGTCCCTTCAAACACAATTCAATTGGAATGCCGCCAATTTTTTTGATATCCTTGATTTTTTGTGGTGTGGAATGAGTGGGAATTGAATGAAGGTGAAAGTGAAATGCGCGGGAACTGAACACAATTTGAATGTGAACGATGGAAATGCGGTCGTACTCCAGGAATTGATTCTCCCGCCCACAACGCGCTCCCTGAGCCTTGAGGTAAATGGGAAAGGAACCGCATTGGCCCAATTGACGTGGATTTACTATGTTACAGACACCCTTAAACTTGCCGCCTTTTCCTTGAATGTGACCGTGAGTCCAAAAATCAAAATGGAGGTTGCTTAATAAGTAAGAATTATAATTAAATAAGGATTTTAATGTGGGCTGTTGGTGCATGGAATTGTATAATTGTAATTTGTAGGTGACGAAAACGGGGGAAACCGGAATCGCGCTCAAAATCTGTACGCAGTTCACCCCCGTCACAGCAAAAGCAAGAGGTAAATCGGAGGATTCCGCCGTTCCTGATGCATCGAACATGACAATTGTGGAGGTGAATTTACCGAGTGGCTATGCCGTGGATCCCGACTCCTTGACAAACTACAAGAAAACTGTGCCCAATTACAAACGCCATGAATTCCTCAATTCCAATTCCCGGCTGAACATTTATTTGGACACGGTGACGAGGAAGAAGCAGATTTGTCTGGAGGTAAAAGGGACCCAACAGTTCCACGTCAAGAAAAAGGTCAAGCCCTATGTAAGCGTCTATGATTACTACGAGCCCGACCAACGGGCCACAACTTTCTACACCCCACCACCATAGAAATACAAGTTGCTTTTATATACCCAAAAAAATGATGAGGGGAAAGTCAAAATTTATTGTATAGAACAATCGTCATTACAAATGTGTCCATTTGAAATTCTATACAGTTAATAAAAAAGATATATAATTATAAATGCCAAATTCGGAACTTTTCACTCTTCCCGCCGTCAAATCTGGAATTAGCGGGAAATCTTTTAACCAAAAAAATAGTGTGGTGACTTGCCCTCAAGGGTCTCCGTACCCAACTGCAGAGGGGGGTTCGTCGTCCCCGAGCAACTGGTCATTTCTTTTTTGAGTGGAAATAGCTGCTGCTGCTGTTATATTGACAAAGTCTCTGCATTGATGGCAATGAGGTCACCATAGGTCAACATGACCAACTCGGCCTGGCTAAGAGGCAAATCATATTCGCGTACTAGCGTTTGCTTCATTTCCATCCCGATCATCGAGTCCATTCCCAAGTCCACCAATTTCCTGTTGGTGGATTTTACTCGAGTCCTTCACGCCAAAGGCGGTCGCAAACGTTTGAAGAATCCCAACTTTCCTGGACGCACTTGGTCGTTTGTCGGCGAGGACCATCGAGGAAAATACGGGACAGGACTGATTCAGAGCCAGATCCAAGACTTGCAGGCAGGAGCTCACTCGTTGAGCCACCGTCCCATGAAATTCCTCATTGCCCATCAGTTTGGCGGGGTCACAGAATTTCTCCGCAATGATGCCCACCCACCCGATGATGCCCCATTGAATGGCCAATCCGTGAAGTCCATTTTCCTTCCTCTCCTCACAGAGCTGCTCCATCACGGAATTGGCGAAGCCATAATTGCTTTGTGCAGCATGTCCACGACCACACACGATGCTCGAGAAGGCGACGAAATAATCGAGATCCGTACAATATTAACTCTTTCAAACCCCTTTCTGTTCGCCCTGACAAAGAGAGCAAAATCGGAATGGGACTCGGAGTCGTCCCGGATTTGGCGCCCATTTCCAGGATCACGTGGGAATTCGTACCACCGATTCCGAAAGATGAAATCCCGAGGAGACCGTCTGGGACGGGTGTGGTGTCAGTGACCACTTGAAGGGAGCCGTCAAACACGTGTTTGATTATTTGCGGTGGTTGCTTGAAATGGAGATTTGGCGGGATTTCTCGAGTCTGCGAGATTAGGCAGATTTTTGCCAGCTGAAATACAGGAAATCATTATATGTGGAGAACGTGAAGTGTCGTTAAATATTATATGAAGTTGTGGATAAGAAAACCCGCCGTATACCATTTTTCACTTCTTTGCATATTAATATGGAGAAAAACATTGGCTATTTTATATAGGAAACGTGAGTTTGTAAAAAAATTACAAATATTTAATTTTAATTAAGTTTTAATTAAAGACATTTTACGAGTTTTGGGCAAAGTGTAAACGGAAACGGACGTTTATGGAATCGCCGCTAGAGGACTCCCTCAAAATTGCATAATGAAAGCAGAGTTCAAGGAAATCTCTGAAATTCAATGAAACCGTTTCATTCAAACGGAGCTTATGCGCGCGAGTCGCTGTTAAGTTGTGCGCGACATTTAAACCCGAATATCTCGACTTCTATAGATACTGGTATGTGGCGGGTTTTCTTATCCACAACTTCATATTATATTATATTAATAATTACTATAGGCTTGAGTATATGTGCACAAATGAACTTATACTTGTGCCATTCCGGCTGCAGATTCACTGAGCCCCATATTGGACTTGACGGAACCCATCAAAAGTGGTCCTTGACGACTTGGCCTTGGCAATGACAACGGAAATGGCTTGCAATTCCTCTGGATCCCCAGCCGGCGTTCTTTAATGGGGTTGAAGTGCAGCTGGACTGCGCAATGCTGTCTCCCTATGCTTTCTCCGTGAAAACCGGTGCCATTTAAATCCTAACCTTACTTAAACCAATCACAAGTCTTCTGAGGTCGTCAGGAAGGGATTTGATTAAGTTCGGTTGAGTTAGGTTAGGTTTCCTCTCGCATACATAGATATAATATAAAACCTATTGTGTCCTCGGTGAGCGAGACATAGAAAATATATATAGTGTTTCCTGTTCCATCAATTTGCGTTGTTACGACTCGTTACGTAATAAGAAAAGAAAGGGTACAGTCCTTGATTCGAGAGTATATAATAACTATATTACAGAAACTGCACAATGAGTTTTGTTATAAAAAGACAATTTACAGGAAAGGGATATAGTTAAAAACTATAATAATAAAAAAAATTTAAAAGAGCCAATTGCCCATTCTCAAAAGTGCTTGATAAATCCCGCTAGACTTTGGCCGCCTATATATATATAAAAAACAATATATGTGGGGCCATCTAGCGGTTTGGAAAAGCCTACATCAAAAACATTACTATCCACTTTAGAAATTAAATTTTGAAACTTGATAAATACACAAATTGGTGGAAGTATTATAGTTTTGTAGGAAACAATTTTCTCTATCAAGATATGAAAAAGTAAACACAGCCATAAGAAGAAGTAAAGCAAATATCCTGCATTCACGCATGGAGCGGAAAGACATCCCATCACGGAATACACAAAAAAGCTAAGCTCAATTATTTTAATAGTATATGTCTACTCATCCCAAACCAACATACAAAAAGATACATACAAGAAATATATTTTGATCAGGATGAACAAAGAAATGAGAACAGCCTTTGATGATTTGGGAAAGAGAATTGATTATTTAAAAACAGAAATTCAAACATGGATGGAGCTCAAGTTGAAAACCCTCCAGAGTAAGGTGGACGATAATGTGGAGAATCTAACAAAAATGGTGCTGGACCAGGATAAGAGAATTAAGGATCTCACTACAAACCTCAACTACATACAGGAAAAAGAAATAAAGAAATTCGTCCTCGTTCATAGTGTGGCTTCAGAAAGGAAACCTTCAAGGAATGAAGTGAAACATATTTTTTATGATATTATGGAACTGTCCCACATAAATGTTCGAAATGTAATAAATCTAAATCTAACAAACCAGGTCCCCTTCTTGTAAAACTGGATGATAAGTCGGAGGTTATTGAACTTTTAAAGAATGGAAAGAAATTAAGGGGAACAGATATCAAGATCTATGAAAACTTATCGTTTGAACAGCGGAAAATCAAATCATATCTAGTATTTCAAGTCAAATCCCTGCGACTAGACCCAAATGTTACATCAGTAAAAATTCGACGATTTGACACTTGTATTATTAATGGAAGGTTATATACAAGTGATGGTACAAAAATAACCGAGAAGACTGAAAAATGCAATGAAAACCTGCCCGTCACACAACAACTAAAAATAACTTCACAAATATTACATTATATGAGAATAGGTACATAAATGGTATGTAATGGACTGTTCACGGTATTTCAAACTTTAATAATTTAAATAGTACAGAAAAACTTAAAATAGTAAAATACGATTTTGTATGCTTACAAGAAACGTGGTTCTACACACCAAACCTATATTTAAATTACTTCATGAATACTTTCACTATAATTAATAGACAAGCGACCAAATCGGAGAAAGGAAAACCCTCAGGAGGTATGTGTATACTTTACAACAAGTCAAAATACAATACTAAGGAATGCATACGGATGATAATTTAATGAGTACCAGGTTTACAGACTTAATTTCAAATAAGCATTATAATAAATGTATATATAAATAAAAATAACAATAAATACAATACTTGTATGCTTAATCTTAAAAGTGCTTTAGAATGTTCAACCTCAGAGAGATATTTAGAAAATATTATTGTAGGTAGAGGTTTTAATTCCCACACAAGCACATCATGTTTAATTGATAAAAATATTGAAAATACAAATATTGTAAATTATAGAAGCTCTTTAGGTATAAAACATGATAAAAAAGGTGATAAATTGCTACAATTAATGAATTATTTAAGTATGCTCAACGGTAGAACAAATGGGGATATCATAGGAAACTTAATATTTGTGAGTGCAAACGGCGTCAGTGTTATAGACAATATTTTTGTAAGTTCGGATATTATAACTGTAGTAGAAACATTTAAAATTCTTGATCTCACTGGTTGTGACCACTTTTCAATAAAAGTAAAATTTGTAAACGGACAAAACACCGTATTATATAATGACGCAAAACCCTTGTTTAACATGAAAATAAATGAATACAAAACTAAAGCTTTTAAAGATAGATTAGATGATATAACCCCATTAAAATGTGATGATATGGAACTAACGTACTGTAATATAAAGGATACTCTAAGCAAAGTAGCAAAAGTAAATAATTTTGAACTCCTAAGTATAAGAAATAATGCTCCAAATAATAAACCTTAGTTCAATTCAAAATGTATTACCCCGAAAAAACTTGTGAGATACCTAAGGATTAAAATCAAGCAAGGCAATTACAGTAAGAAAAGTCGTTCCTCGCAAAACTGATACAATTATTTCCTGTATCACTGACTTTGGTAAGTTGAATTTTTTTACAAAACGTCAAGAACATTTTTGGAATCGTACCTCTTGCACGTATTAGTTAACCTATGACTTGTAATTTCTTCAACCTAAATTTCTCTAGATAATACGGAATACAGGGATCATAGTGAGATGTTTTTGCACATTCTCATCCATGGGTTAATTGATTTTTTTCTCACTCTGGGATCCGTGTTATCGGGACCTGTGTGGCGATAGTTTATTTCAAATCTGACAGTTGGATATAGTATAAAGCCTTCTCTAGTTTTTTCATCGTAACAAATGATATCCGCCCTTTTTTGTACCATCCCCTATTCCAATTGCTGAGATTTCCTGATGGACAGTCGCCTAAGATGTGAGTAAGGGTTTCTTTTTTCAAGCAGTTTTCAAGTCTACATTGAGATTCATCTAGGCTTCGTCCAGTAATTGCTCTTACGTGAAACAGATTGCATGTCATTTTGATTGTTGATATGTATTCTGAGGTTGTGATACCTATTTTGTTCATGATTAATTTATTTCCTATTTTGTAGTTTTGATACATATTTACGCCCACTCCCCTGAGTGTGTATTTTGACCAGGTCTCATATTCATCTTTCTTTAATTTTGCTCTAATTATTTTCCTTTGGAGCCTCTTCTGTTAAAATCTGGAGTTGTTCCGTTGTCATTCCCAAGGCTTCAGGAAATTCGTTCAATTCTTTGGCAAGGTCCTTTACATAAGGAATCAGTATTTCGTTGGAGCGGAGTAGGGTAAGACAAACATTGTAACGCTGAATAAAGGCCTGCCATGTTGCCTTCAAAATTTGAATTCCTTTGTAATTGTGTGGTGTATATAACATAACATTAGGAATGCCATGTGGAGGATCAATAATTTCCTTTACTTCACTTTTGACAGTAATATCCAGATCATTAAGAAAACTATTAGGAAGTTTAAGAAGGAGTGCAGTTTGTAACGGGAAGATAAGAGTTGGCCAAATATAAGTGTTGATAATATGTATTTTCTGATATATATTTTCTGGCGTTAGAAGTGGGTAACTAATAAGGGTTTGTAAGCTGTTTGAGAATGTTTTGAGCATTGGACCCCGGTTGAACGTCAAGACATTCTCAAAATTTACTCCAAGGTATTTTATGGTTTCACTTTTCTTAAGGGATTCTATAATTACGTCATGACTCACGTACAAGGGTTTTTGGTCAGAAATCCATTTTCAACGCAGATTGCTATGCATTTATCCGGTTAAGGTTGTAGCCAACTTTTCCAAGATTATGTAGGGTTATCTTAACCATCTCGGCTGCTGAGGATCGTGAGTTTGCAATTGTCGCAGTATTGTTCGCAAAGGAGGTTGCCGAGACGTGATCTGCATGAGAGTGTAGTTTGTATCCATAGCGTAAGGCTACTTCAAACTCTGTTAATTCATTGGCTACATGATCAATTGAGTCGTTAAATTGTAATGGAGACAATCCACTTCCTTGAAATACTGCTGTTTTACTTCTATTGATTTTGTTATTTTCCTTTTAACAGAGATTTTTGAGTCCAGGAACACAACTACTATACTGTTCTCAACTCTTTGTTTGCCCTTTGGAGACATCCACCAACAATTGCTGTGTTGATATGAACTCCGGCCTTGTTTGTGAGTCCACGTTGACTACCATTGGGAAATGTGTATTGTTGTTGATTTATTCTCTCAATTATCCTCTCCACGATTTTTCGGAGCATTGAGCAGATGGATATGGGTTTAAAGCTAGCTACGTCTTTTGAATCTCTCTTCTTCTGGATGAGAATGGGTCTAGCTACCCTGAAGCTTGAGGGTACAAGGTTCCACTAATACATTATTTTGGCAATGACAGCTATGATTTTCTCACACTTCAGATCTTTGAGGGCTCTCATTGATGCTCCATCAAGACCTGGGGCTCCATCTTGTTTTATGCCTTTCATATTTGACTTTGCCTCCTCCAATATTTCGCATTGTCCACGTTAATTCCCTGTATACAAATATTACACGTTTGTCAACGTGGCTAATAAAAAGCCGTGAAACACTTTCATTTCATCCTTATGTATATAATAATGTTTATTATATAACTATAATATTGTTATTGTTATTTTGAAGTGTGTTTACATTCCATTGTTATATTTACAAATTGCTGCTTCTTAAGCATGTACATAATATTTTGCTTACTTTTCCAATAGTTTTTTTTTCTTGTATGGAAAGAGCGTGGAAATTCGATTCTGTGTGGATTTGAAAATGATTTTGGAGCTTTGTGTGCTGTTGACTGTTAGTTTTTTAGTGACTCTATACTTTAAGCACCACAATGCACGCAGAAATTTGCCACCAGGTGCGTTCAGGATTTGTAGAGCTTTTCCAAACATTTGAATCAAAAGCGCTCAGGTTTTGATAACTTATATAATTGAAGGACCGTGGGGATTGCCGCTGGTTGGCCATTTCACCAGATTGGGTTCGCATCCTCACAAAACATTGATGGAATGGAAGAAAATCTATGGCCCGATTATCTACCTTCAATTCGGCAGCCTCCCGTATACATTTAATTTCACAACTGTGTGTGTGGAATTTGAGTTTTGCGTATAACTCAAGTTTTTTTTAAGTTAAATGAAGTTTTGGATAAGAAAACCCGCCGGATACCGTTTTTCACATTTTTGCATATTAATATGCACAAAAACATGGGCTATTGTATGGAAACAGTTAGAAATGTGTAAAAAAATTGCAAATATTTTTATTTAATTTACAAAGTTTAGTTGAATTCAAACAAAATATATATGATGATTTCTTTCTTGTGATTTTTTTAATTACAAAATCATCGAGAATGCCGTGGCGCCAAAACGGCCAAAAGGAAAACTGAAATATCTCGACTTCTAGATACTGGTATGTGGTGGGTTTTCTTATCCACATAGTCAAATTGTTTTCAATCCTTATAAATTCCAGAACGGTTGTCCTATGCGATTCTAAAATGATCAAGCAAGCATTCAGCATGACGGAATTTTCCGGTCGGGGTGAAATCCAACCTATGATTGAGGGCTGTCAAAAAAAGGTAATACCTATATGTAAATATATTCTCTCACTTTTGAATTGGTGAGTTTTTTTAACGTGTTTTTAACGTTTTTACTCAATTTTCTATAATACGGAAATGATATTGATATGGATATTGATTTTGATGGCTGTGGTCTCATACCTCACAGGCATGAGAGCCTTCACTCAAGTGAAGGCAATCATAATTCCGAGCAGCGTCATTTTGGTCGAAGGATTTTGAAGGAATTTGGTGTGGGCCGAAAGTCAATTGAATCTAAAATCCAAGTGGAGCTTTCCCAATTCCTTGACCAAAAGAGAGAGACGAAAGGGACCCGCCCCATCCTCGTGTCCCGTTTATTTAGTGGGCCCATCATCAATTCCCTGTGGCCCATCATCATCAGTCAAAAACTGAGCACGGAGGAAATTGAATACTTTTCTAAATTTATAAAGGACAAGTAATCCACATATGCAGCAATATCAATATTCAAAAATTCAATTCCAATTCAAATTCCGTTAAATTAAAAATATATTGTTTTGCTTTCTTTCCACACACAGATTGGTCAATTTGGGTTCAATCATTTCTCAACTGGCGCTTTTCATGCCCTGGATGGAAACGATGACTCGAATTGTGTCATTTGGCTTCCTTTCTGTGACTCGAGCTCGAGTGGAAGCGTACAAAGAACTTTATTCTTGGTTTGGGAGTCAAGTGACCCGCCATCAATTGACCTGGGTCCAAGGTCAACCTCGAGATATTACGGACTCTTATCTGGACAAAGTGGAGCTCAGCCAGGATGTCCACTCCAGTTTCCACAAAGATCGTGAGTTAATCAACAATCAATAATCCCAAGAAAAACTAAAAAGTGAAAATTGCTATGTGGCGGGTTTTCTTATCCACAACTTCATATAGTCCACAATAATGAAATCTCTTGTTTTTTGTCTTTATATATATAAACAGAAAATTTCGTGCAATATTTCAATGGGGACTTATTTCTGGGTGGAATGGCAACGACGAGCACTTCTCTGGAATGGTTCTTATTTTACGTGGCCCGATGGCCAACAGTTCAACAGAAATTCCAATGGGAAATTGACAGTCAGATTAGACAGTCGCGACTTCCATCCATCTCAGATCGGACGGAAATGTCGTATGCGGACGCTTTGATCAGCGAACTCCTTCGGTATTCCTCCGTCTTTTCCTTGGGACTTCCTCATCGAGCCCTCGTGGACGTGACTTTTGAAGGCTACCTCATCCCCAAAGGGACGATGGTCCTTGCCAATCTCCATGGAGTTCATCACGATCCCCAAACTTGGGAGGACCCTCACAATTTCCGACCCGAACGATTCCTGGGGGAATCCGGGAAAAAATTGAAGGCTCATCATTTCCTTCCGTTCAGCACAGGGAAACGGAATTGTATTGGAGAGATCCTGGCGAGAGATCAATTGTTCTTGTATGCCACCACCATTTCCCAACAGTTCACCGTCTCCTTTCCCGACTCCACCATCATCCCGTCAGTGAATGTCATTCCCGGCTTTGTCATGACCCCGAGTCCATTCAAAGTCCTTTTCACAGCCAGACAATCCACTGAATAAAATACAAATAACAATACATAAAATAATGATAATTGATGGAGCAATTAGGAGATTGTCATTCTGCTTGTTGTTCCCGTTTTTTCATGACATTATTTATCACTTGTTTACTGTCGACATTTTGTTAATTAGCTAAGGCTATTTACATTAGACTATTTATTCTATTTCTATTAAAGAGGATTTTGAGCAGAGTCATCCGCGCGTCACTTTGCCCAACAATCCGAATTCCGAATTCCAACAGCTGGTAAGAATGGTCTCGCTTGTGGAATTGGCCAAGTGGCCCCTATTTTTGATGCAGTTGAGTGGATATTTGCCAGTACAGAGCAAAACCCTGGGGCAAAGTGAAAGTGGTGAATTTAATGGAAGAATCTTCCTGGGCGTGTGGTCCATTTTCCTCCTCCTTCTTGGGCTCTTCACCAACTGGAATTGTCTGGCTCACTTGGAGTACTACAGTCGCTGGATCAAAATATATCGTCCCACCGATATTTTGGCCTACACCGTCATGATCTCTGCCATTGGCATCGTCACGTCCGGCCTCAAAATCTATGGCATGTCCAAACAAAAAGAATCCATTGGATTTTGGAGTCGGACTGTGCAAGCCATTGAACAATTCCAACGACTCCTCCTCCACTCCTCCCCCCCACCAAATTCAAATTTAAATTCAAATCCGAGCTGGAAACATGAAGACAAAGCTGAATATTCAAGAGGAAGCGGCGGGTGTTTGGATTTGAATTTGGATTTTGAATCCACCAGACGGAGTAATCGAAATGCTGGGCTGCAATGCATCCTTTGGTTCGTTTGGCAAACGAGCCTTAGTTCCACCATGACGGCCATCAGATTGTTCAAGGCGTACTCCACGTCCGAAGAACATTTGTCCATTTTCACGGGTCATCAAAGCGTCCTCACGATCCTCGTCTGCTGCTGGAGCACCAATTTCTTCATTTATTTCCACCGTGCGCAAACGATTTGGCTCCGGTTTTTCCTTCAACTCTACACCGAGCTCTTGAACGGCGTGAGCAAGGAATTACAACAAATCCACAACAACAACAACATCAAAGGGAGGGATGCTTATTTGTCCCCTTTAAAGAGCAAAGTTGAACGTCATCTGGACATTTGGAGCGTCACCAATTCGGATATGGGAAAAGTGGGAGCATGGATAACGAAAAACGATAGCAAAACCCGGATGGAAAGTGATGATTGGAATCGGAATCGGAACGACAAAAACGCAGGGGATTTTGTCAAGGAAGAGGAAAATCAACTGGGGAATTGTTTATCCGCCTACAGTTTGATTGAAGAAATGGTGACGGACTACACGTCGCATTTTGGGAAGGAAATCCTAGTGGAGATTCTCCTCTCGATCCTCGTCACCATCGTCTACATTTTCCTCTTCATTTTCTGGATGGCTTCCGGTTTTTGGTACATGCTCCCCTCCGCCATCCCGCCCCTCACCGTCTTTGCTGGTCAGATTTATTTGTTGAGTACGGCGTCTTCCCGCATGACGACCGCGGCTCGGAAAGTCTCCAAAGAACTCTTTCAACTCTCACTTCGATGTGACTCCTCATCAAATTCAAATTCAAATTCAAATGGATTCTCCGACGCCACTCGTCTCCGAGTATGTAATTCTTTTCCTTTTATTTTTCCACACTTTTTTTAATGTACCATATAGACAGCCAATCTTTATCTTTTATCGTTAATGAGAAAGTTGTTAAACATTTGATATTGTGGCCATTGTATATGTATTAAGATCCAGCTGATGGGGATGGAGGTGGCCGTCAAGCCGCTGGAGGTCTGTCCAGGGAATTTCTGCATTCTCAATCGTCGTCTTATCACTTCTGTAAGATTTTCTTGGCGCGAGTTTCTATAAAGCTCTATTCATTTGAATAAAGTGGGAATGTGATGTGGATGTTATAAAAACCGGGTATTTTGTGGTGCGTATTAGATTGTGTGCACGATGACGACGTATCTACTTGTCATGGTCCAGTTCCGAGATGCATACAGTGACAATGAAAGTGATAGTCGTCCCACGTCCATGAGCGGCATCACCCCTGGCTTCTTTTGACTTTGACAGTTTGAGTTTCTGACAGAGGATATTGTTTTATTATAAATTAATTACTATAATTATTTGAAGATTATACTACTATATTGAATTACACAATTTACTCAAGCCAGAAAATCTAAAGCGAGCATCAAAGTCAAAATGACAAAATCAATTTCTTCGCAGAACTATATTTTCCGAACATTGTTCGTATTTGCCCAGGCAAAAGAAAGTTCACTATTCCTTGTTGAATCCGATTCGTCCGGTTCTTCTTTTATTTATAAAAAGCCGGGTAGCATGCCTGATGTAAAGAGGGACACTTACAAATCCAAGTTAACTGACAAACTATGAATGATGACTAAAAAAACTATCACTAGTTAATTACTTTATCGAGAGAAGAAAATTACACAACGAGGTGGAAATTATTGAAGGAAATAAATCAAGATTAGTTTCATTTCCAATTTCAACAAATTCAAGATTACTTTATAAAACCGTACCAAATTATTTTATAGCGAATAATTATCTAATATTCGGAAAACCCAATGGATGAAATAAATTCAAACCTTAAAATCTTCAATACCAGGAAAGGAGACTGAGAACCCAGAATAACCAACGTCTATAACTGCCCGCTGGCAGATTCTTCTCTTCCTTTTATAATTTTCAGATCTCCATTCCTTTGTTCAAAGTACACCTCATTTTTCATGTCGTGTACGTAAATTATAAATTTATTTGGTGATGTGACCTGTCTCACAGAGACACGCCGCTTATTATTATGTATTTCAATCCCAACGATTGAAAATACGTTTTACATTGAAATCCTAATTCCGTGATGTTCATAAATACAAATTAAAATACGATTTGAACCAAAAGGTTCATGTCCACATTAATTTAGAATTAGCAGTCAGTACAATTCGCCTTTGAATATGTACTGACCAATTAAACACAAATTGTTTAATTGCAAATTATTTCTTTTCGTTCCAGAGTCCACAGGCGGACTCTGAAATGTCATCAATTTATTGAACTCATTAAAAGTTCATCATTACTTAATTATTTATTAAATTGCGCAGTACATAATCCACAAACGGATATGACTCGGCTTTTATTAATTATTATTATTATTAAAACCCAATTTAATTATTATCCTGATATCCATTTTACTATTATTACTTTTATTATGTATATTTATCTTAACAAACGGCAAACGAATGCAAAAGCATTGCGTCCCCTATAAGTATACATAATCATTAATGTCATTGTGCATTAAACTATTGTTCTATTATTTATGTGGGCTATTTTGGACTCCTAAAATACCCGTGAACAAATGAAACCTAATGCTTTATGTTATAATTTATTTGTTAACCCCAAAATATTATTATGGACTTTTTATTATTAGTCCCCAAATTATTGTTATCATGAAAGAGGGAAATGAAATCCAGAAGCATTTCATTCCTTATTACATTACATTACAATGTGTACATTAATATCCCGACTGTAAACTGCCGACTCCTGACTGTACTATTTTCAACATTACACAGTGTGTTAAAGGGGGTCCCTCAGCGGTCATAAATCAAAATTCTGTGCCACAAAAATTTCGCTCCGATATATTT
>JAIUND010002206.1:0-24755 GCA_034699125.1 Gisinianus flammeolus | reverse complement strand
CAAACTTTAGTTAAATTCAAACAAAATATATGACGATTTTTGTCTTGTGATTTTTTAAATTACAAAATCATCAAGAATCGCCTTGGCGCCAAAGCGGCCAAAAGGAAAACTCAAATATCTTCTAAACTAGATAGTAGTATCTGACCCGTTCTTCTATCCAGTTCTACATATATATATATTACTGTGACTTGGAGCGAAGCGAAAAAAAATGATTACACTCCGTCGATCCGTGTGTACATAAATACAAAATAAATACACACACTTATATCGCAATATTTGGTCATTTCTCTGCTTATTTGTTTGGTATCAAAATAGGCGACACACGTTACTGTTTGTTTAGTTGTATACTACAGTCTTTTACGATTCCATCCGATCGATGAAAATATGGTACGAGTTAAATACTATATACACTGAGTCGAGTTGGTGGATGTGCGGATTCGATGTATTGAAATTACTTTTCCCTATATAAAATCTAAAACTTTTTGCTTGACGGACAATCCGTATCCAGGCATTCATGTTGTAAACAAAGAGGATCGGGCGTAATTTGAAACCACAGAATTCCCAAGTTAAAACTGAATTCAATAAGGGGAATCAATTGGGAGGTTCAATTTTAGTTTTTAGTTTTTTTACGTAAGCGCAAGGCAAATTTATCTTTTTATTTTTTGTACTGTACTTTCACTAATGGTGGAAATAGATGGAAAGCAAGTTCGTATTGCGATCGTGGGTGGAAGCTGCATTGGGAAGGTATACAAAGAAATTATTTTAATTAAATATATATGTATCATTAGGAAATTATGTCTCCTCTTAAACATTGGCAATGTTTTCTCTGTATTATGAATATATGCAATATAGACATGTATAGTGAAAAGATTTTCGGAGAACACATTTCATGGGAGTCAGTATACACCGACTCCGGGTGTGGAGTTTGTTTCCAGAAGACTTTCCATCAAATCCATTGGAACAGTCACACTCATAATTCTAGATATTGCTGGGTCCGCTTTGACCTCGAAAATGCTGGACGTTTATCTTCATGGAATTGATGTAAAAAAAAAATCTCAAAGAGAAGTTGTTATCTCTTTCTGTCTTAAACCCTTTGTGAACTTTTTACATTTCATTGGAAAACAATAAAATGTGCTTCTTAATATTCTTTCATTTATTTATTTGTAGATTTTCTTATTGACGTATGACATGACAAATGCAGCCTCACTGCAAGATGTAAGAAAGTGGATGGATGTGATTATGAAGAAAGGGGCAGACAAAGCAGAGGCCTCAATCGCACTGGTAGGGAGCAAAGGGGATTTGGAGCACTTGAGAACAGTTCGTCTGGATAGTCATACAAGATTTGCACAAGAATTCAATATTCCGTTGTCATTCCTTGTGTCTGCTAAATCTGGAGAGTCGGTATATAATTACATATAAAAGTATATAGTCGATCTGATTTAGTTTTAGTTTTTTTGGAAAGCGAATATGTTTGTGTCACAATTCAAACAATTCTGTTTTATTGCACAATTTCTTGAAGGTTCTAACCTGTTTTTCAAAATGCGCAATTTACCACTTGAATCCCGAAGCAAAACAGCGGGTGAGAGAGCACGCAATCATGCAGTCTGTGGCTGGAGCTACTGCTATGGCTGTATCGACCAAAAAACCGGCGGTATCCTCTTCAGCTCCAGCTGGAAATCAACCTCAAGCTCTCCCTCATCCACTTCCTACTCGACCTCAACCTGCACCCGATAACTCGGTTGTCTGTTCAGTTCAATAATGACTGTACTTTTAGTACACGCACAGTTATAAATCTAATTTATAATGATTTCTACATAGTTTTTGCTTCGTTCAAATTCTATTCGCTTCATATATATATAGTACTAAACAATTTTGTTGAAATAAAAGATGAGGAAAATCTCTACTTAAACCATTATTAAGAGATTTAGTATTTTCGGTAGTTTCTTACATAGCGAATAGTTACTTTTTGTATACTATAAGTTTTAAAATTATGCGTTTAGTAATTTAATGCACTGCACGATGAACGAATGAAGTACATTCATATCAAATCATGAACAGTCAGTTCAAAATACATAAAAACGTACGTAAGTATATAAGCGTAGAATCAATTATAGCTATATATTTATTGCATCTCGAGCTCGAAAACTTAGAAATTCTATGGAATGAATTGAGTTATTAGTGGACTGTACACTGTTTGGACATAAAAAATGTTTGCCTATATCATAAACGACTGAAATCAAATGCATTGAGTGTATTATTTCTACGTGAATTGATAAGAAGCCACAGCTTCGATTGCTGTAGTTGTGGATGATTAGGCTAACGATAAGCTCTGCCTATATAGACTAATCGTTTGTAAAACATGAAGCAGACATGGTTTCTTTCTCCAACTTTCTCCAAATATTTCATATTTCTCATATTTGTAAGGAAAATATTGTTGCAATTTGTATTTTATTTCATTTTAGAAGCACCATCTGTTTCACAATTCAAAAATAGTTTTTTTCTAAAATTGAATTTAGAATATATAATATATATATTTTTAAAAAAAGAATACGATATAACCTATTTTTAGGACGTGCGATAAAATATTTGTAAGGATATATTTAGGTACAATAGTTTTTTTTTTATTTCTGATCCTCAAGTTTTTCTTGTTCTTGGTGATACCCATCAAAAACTAAAGAAGAGAGCTCGTCAGTATCCGTAAGAACTCTTTCAATTTTTTGACTAAGAGGTACCATTCTCGTCACCCACATCTTGCAAGTCAAAATATCCGTGGAGTCGGATTCGAATTGAGCATGATCCAACAGGAGGGACCCTGTCAATATTTTTTTTATACAAAGATTAACATGCTATTATAAAGAAAAATGCTGTGATATTTATGTGTTCAGTAAAATATCTCCCTATATACATACTACAAAAATATGTATATTGTGACTTACCAATAATAACTTCCGCGATAGCAAACGAAAATTCTCTGGCAATCACTTCACTCACTTGTCCATTTTCCACTACAACTTTGATATCGTCTAAACATTTCCTGACTTTGTTTTCTAACTCCCCTTGTCCACTCCCCAATTTTTCCTGAGCGTACTCCCATAATGCCAAGAGAACTTGACCTCGGGATTTCCCAATGGCACGGAGAACATCCAAAGACAAAATATTTGTCGTTCCTTCCCAAATCGGGGTTACCTAATGAAAATTGGAGTAAATGTACAATTAATAATTAAAAATATTACATTTAAAATTCTATTTCATTGTATCTGAAATTCACCTGAGCATCACGAAGAATTCTAGGGATTCCGCTATCTTCCAAATAACCTAAACCCCCAAAGGACTCCAAGCCTTCTGAAATTTGAGGAATGCAGATCTTTGAAGCAGAACGCCAAAAGAAACAACAAGAGAGAAAATACACTTGTAACTTTATAAGTACATTGTAATAAGGGTTATAATGCGAAATAAAACCATAAACATATATACCTTTCCCAGGTACAGTTTGGCGATTGGTGTTAAAATGCGGACAAGTAAATTGTCTCTCTCCGTCTTGTCATTCTGAAGAACTTCAGTATTGCCGAGTAAGCGAGAGATTTCCATAACAAGGACAGTCCCACCCCGAGTATACAATTCAATTTCACTCAAATAATTTAAATGTAAAGGGAGCTTCCCAATGTACTGACCAAAGCATTTGCGCTTTAAACTATAATCCCTGGAAAGTTGTAAAATCCGTCTCATTGCAGCTACACTAGCAACGGAATTATGAAGCCGGGTGATACTAAGCATATTACTTATTGACAAAACTCCTCGTCCCACTGGTGAAATGAGTTGAGCATTGGTTCCTTCTAATAGAATTTCCCCGGTCGGTAATTGTCGTGTACCCAATTTACTTTTGAGACGAGCTATATGGAGATTATTTAGAGTTTTGTCCGGATTTCTGGTTTCAATGTAAAACATGCTGAGACCACGAGATCCCGAGATTGCTCCGTCAACTTTACCATCTTCATTAACAATCCGGGCAAGAGTGAAAGTCATATCAGCATCTGTTGCAGATGTAAACCATTTGTATCCATATAGTTTGTAGCTGCCATCTGATTGTGGCACAGCGTACGTTTCTGTTCCAGATCCCACATCACTTCCCCCTATATATACATAAATCATTTTTCATCGCACATTTGAAATTTGAAACATGGAAGAGATTTCTTATGTTTAGGATGTATAAGTATGAAGAAGAAATTAATTGTCATCAAACCTCCTTTCTCAGTCATCCACTGCCCTGACGTCCAGAATTGATTTGGATCCCTACTCGTCAGCCTCTCAAACGCAGGATGTAATTCTTTGACACCAAGACTCTGTATAGTTTTGGCTGCTCCATCGGTCATAGCCAATGGGCAGGAATACAATCCAGATGAGGGCGAATAAATAAACAATTTCGTAAACTGATAAATACGATTGAATTCCCGATATGCTTTGTCATAGCCAATAGAAATTAGTCCTTCTTCAGCCGATATTGTCTTCATTTGATTCCATGAACTATGCGTAACTAAAATTAGTAAAATTACATACAATGCGATAAATGGCGGTGGATAAATTAAAGTAGATAAATTACGAATTGCATATGTAGATTGGTTGAAAATGTTTTACCAACTCGATCTAGTCTCTCTCCGTAGGCATCGAACTGTATGAGAGAGGGTGGATAATTTTCACAATCCAATCCCAAATCTTCAATCTCATTTTTTGTTCGTTCCCCGAATCTTCTCAAATCTTTGTCAATTTCTACGAAAACCTATTATGATTAAAACACCAAAAGAAAATACAAAATTGATATCGAAATTTATTTGAAAACAGTATTCACATAGACTTCATATATAGGTACATACTTGTCAATGTCAAATAATATTACAGTTATACGTTCAGATGTCATATTTGTAATTGAAATAACAAACTTAATTACTTCTTGTGGAAGAATTCTTCTAAGGACTCTTTGTAAAAATGCGTCGCCAAGATATGGATTTTCTAATTGAGGTTTTCTTGAAAATAATGGAATGTTTCAACGACATTAAATTATAGCAATACTTTGTAAATTAAATATGTCCTTATACTTATATACAATGGGAAAATCTTTATTGCTAGTTTGCTAGGTATATTCCTTAAAAAAGGGACACTATTATCTTTTACCTTTGGAAGAATGCCCCAACTCTTGGGTGACGGAATAAATTCATTTTCCTATATATTGTCTATACACACACAAACACGCGAATGACCTGAAACAATAAATATTTTTAGAAGTGTTTTATAATAAAACTTTTATTAAATAAAATGTATTTAAATAGTAAATCTAAATATACTATTTACTTTGTACTGACTTACTTTGTACAAGACTTACTATATATTTGTACTTACTATATATTTGTTTATTTCAATCGACCATCTGATATTGTTTAATGTAGTAATTCAATTGTGGGAATTCTGAAATCCACATGGTGTTGAGAGTTTGAGACTTGAGTGTTGAGGTTGAGAGGAGAGACGAATTCGTCTATATATAGAGAGTGAATATATAGACACAAAAAGTAAAAAGGAATATAAAAATATAAAGGAGACAAAACTGTCATGTGTTTTTGACCCGAAGACTTCTTAGTTTTAAAATTAGAGGTTATCTACTTATAAAGTACACAAAAACATTTCAAATGTCACTTATCAAAGATGTGACAGAATACAGGTAATAAATAATATGGATCTGAGATCCATTGGACCTCACAATTTAAATGAATATACGAATAATTTAAAGAGTAATATATAGATACAAAATTCGTATTACGAATTATTATAGGTCCAAAATTAAATTTTCTTTGTATAATATGTTTTCTTCAAGGGTCAGCTCCGTCTTAAACAATGACAGGAAGCAATTTGGAAAGAAATACCTTTTTGATGGAAACGATGAAACTTGCTGGAATTCCGATCAGGTAATATATGTAACAACAATTGCAATTTCAAATGATATGTAGATACCCCACTTACGTACATAATATGTATATTATATTATAGAGCTGTAATACTGCCATAATACTGTGTACTGAAATGTCTGGAAATTGCTCAAAATTTAAGGGTGCACCTCAATGGATACAATTTGGATTCTCATCCCCATGTACAATCTCAAAATTAAAGCTACAATTTCAAGGCGGATTTGTTGGGAAAAAGTGTGAGCTGGAAGCACTGGATGCCGACCCTAGTACTAACCCTTGTAAATTTAATTTTGTGCCTCTAGATATTAATTCTCTGCAAGAGTTCGTTTGTGACAAACCACTCGTATCCAAAAAATTTAAATTAACTTTCCGTTCCAGTACAGACTTTTATGGAAGAATCATTTTGTACCACTTACAATTATTTGAATCTGTATAAAAATATTAAGTAGAGGCATAACTGTAAGTACTGAAACACGCAATTTTTTATATAAAAATTTGTAGAACAGGCAACAGAAATGTTTGTACATGAGTACATATTTACAAGGTTTTTATTATTTTTCAAATATCAACTCCACAAATTATACATGCACAAGCTCAAAAAATGGACAGAGATTCACGATTCACACGAAGAATATGAAATTATAGAGCACTTTATTGAGTACACTGATGAGGTATTGCGACGTCTGTAGTACTTTTGTTCTAGCTTCTTAATTATTTAATGATGAAATTTTAATCACTACGAAGTCTTGTATTCAATTGAGCACTATCCCACCTTAGATTAGGGTCTCCAGCTAATACATGTGGTAGGATTTCATCCTATTTTTGAAGAATGTCAGCAATTTCGATAAATATTAGTTTACAAATGAAACTTCGAATTCAACTTGAGAAAAAAAATGAAATGCTTACTTACCAAAATATCGATTCCAGTAAAAAAATCTTGTCTTTCTAATCTTGTTGCAAGTTCAGTGCGAGTAGAAAATATTTGAGACATTTCAAAAAGTGTCACTCCAATGGAAAAAATATCACTCTACGAGAAATTAGGTACATTTAATTTTAATTAATAGGAGTTACATATTCTCTTTTACTGGAAAGTTATTATGATGTGACTTTTCTTTTTACCTTTGGAGTCATTTGAGATTCAGGAGCACAATAGGGCATTGTACCACGACGACCAGGAAAATTTTGGCCTCGAATCGCCAAACCGAAATCCCCAATTTTAACACTATGGTAGTTTTTATCACTCCAGAAAATATTTTTTGGCTAAATTTACAAATGAAATATACAATATATATATACACATTTCAATAAATCAAAGCATATAAGAACTCTTTTACTGTATAGCGATACAATTTATTTTTATATTCTTACATTGATATCTAAATGAAGAAACTTATTTTTGTGAATCCAATCGATGCCTTCAGCTAATTGCTTTGCTATTTGTAAACACCTGGCTTCATCAAGCCGAGCACCTCTTTGTAATTTCCACTGATGTAAGGAACATCCACATAATTCCATTTGCTGCGAAGGGGAAGTGAATTAATATATTATTACTCTCATTAGTGTTATTACATATATAAACAGTATGAAAGTATGTACTATGATGTATAGTTGTACTTTGATACTGCTGAGGGCACGTTAAATTAATAAATTTAAATTACTCGTACATAAATCTCGTACTCTAAATACAAATATTCTTGGTGACTTACTAAATAAAATACCAATGGATCTTCTTGGTGATAATTGAAAGATCTGCCTTCTTGTGAATCCATTGCGAGCCAAGAATCATAGAACTGTACTATCCTCGAATTACCCTTTAGTTTATTTAGTATCGTAGATTCATTTAGTATCATTTTAACATCTTCCAATGAATCGATTGTAAGATAAATTTTTTTCATGGCAAATTCTTCTTCATGGATAGTAGCTTGGTCTGATACTTTTAGTTGTGTTTCACCAACGTTGGTTGACGTCTTGCGTTTTACTGTAAATACTTTACCAAACTTTCCTTCTCCTAAGACGTCAAGTACTTCAAATTGTTCTCGAAATTTTGAGCGTCTACGGAGTGCTTCGTACAAATCAAGAATAGATCTAGAAAATAGGCGACATGAGAAGATTAGCGACTAACCTACATGTGTTTGTGTAGAGTACTCAAAACTTGATGCAATAAAAAATATAAAAATAAAAAATTATAAGAATTGTAATTGGAAATTACTCTTACGAATATTTTTCAGTTAAAAGCAATTCACTTGATGCGCAAAACTGTTGGAATAAGATTTTCTTTTCTGAATTTTTTAAACGTGTGAATGGCACATTTACGCCAACAAATCTCAGCAAGTTTTCAGTATCTGCATTATAACAGTAACATTATCATTCTGTGAATTCTATTGTGGCATAATATGCAAGAATATTTCATTCAGTTGTAAAGAATAAAAGCAAGAATTCACATTGTCTAGCTTGAGTATTTCTCGATGAACAATCGGCTTCATCTTCAAATGGGCTATGTTCAGTTGTGTGATGCTTTTTCAGCTCGCCAAATTTCTGCTCAAGGAGGATCCAAAGAATTAAATCTACTTCCGGCTTAGAAACATTTTCATCATAGAGACTGGATACTCTGACACAGTTCTCTGATGGATCCCCAACTCCTTGAAAAAATATAGGACGATATATATAGATTAAACATTAAAATAATTACATATAGTCGGTCGTACTTGGGTAATAATTTACAATCATTGCATCATCATAAGTATATTAGTCTTGCAAGTATAACACATACATAGGAGGAGGAACGATACTTTGCACGCCATCCACTTACAAATTATAAAAATCATATTTAATTAGTATTCTTACTCACCGAAATCAAAATCTTGAATCGTACTCCCAATAATTTCTGGAGTCAGTCTATTAAACAATATATTTCACAGTCAAATTCGTTTAGACTTTAAAGGAATAGCTGTTGTAGAATTTCTACCTTCTTGTTTGGGACGTTTGACCTGCTCTAACATCCACTTTTGGTTTTCCTTTCTCAAACATACTCGTCAGACAATCTCGCACAGATTCTTTGCTTACAGTCGTTCCGGGCAATGAAGGGACGGACTCTTCCATTTTTGCAAAGGCAGCCACGGCTCCTGTTAATTTACCGAGTGTGGCCTAAAAAACGAATGAATTATTATAGAACATTAGAAGAGTGTAAAAACTACCAAAATTAGCAATGTTACATTTACTGAGTAAATTCTACTCACATATAAGTATGAAGTATGTATAACTCTGTCAGACAATAATTAAGCTGAAAGCAATAAGAAAGCATGCAGTTGAAGTAAATGCAATATTGGCCTACGAATAAGACACAAACTTTTGATTTAAACTTATATTTGAGTTATTATGACAGAATTGACAATTTGTCCAACAATAATTATTGAATAGTCAGTTAATTACTATACATATAAGTACCTGTGTCACTGCCTCTGTTTCTTCATTTCCCTCACTCGTTCTACTTCCTTCGTCTGTCTTTTGTGGTTCTTCTGGAAACTTTTCCTTCCCAAACATAGTCGATTCAAATAATTACTAATGACTTAATATGTAGTATGAAGTAACAGCTTAGGGCCCTAACAAAATATGACAATTAAATTGTCTTGCAAAGAGTTTGCCTTTATTTCATCAGCTGTGAGAAAGAAAAAATATTCGAGAGTCACAGGAATCGATTCCCGCCGTTTGACAATTTCGATGGTAGGTTAGGAAAACTAAGGGATGTACGGGTAACACTTACCACGGGTAAAAGTTTATCACTCATAAAAAATCGGTATAAATTTTTACTCGTCAACAAAATCTATAGGCTTTTTTGGCACTAAATTAAAGTCGATGGACAGTTACACGTGTTTTGACAAAAAGATTGTTGAAAAAATAACAAAAACCATTCGTTTTAATGAATCGAAAAATGTTAATATTTTTGCTACCAAAGATGAAAGAAAGTCAAAACGTGATTTTCGCCTACTGTGAGTGCATTTTAAAAAGTAATTTCACCGTTTTTGATTGATTTCAATTGTCAGGCATGTTCTCACAGAAAACAAACTTTTCTCCAGAAAAAAATTCAGTACGAAAACGTTGGGAACAAAAAATATCTGAAGTCAGACAAAAATGCGTGTTACGAGTAAAACTGCTACCCTCTCTTCGGGTAAAAACTTACCACTGTAATAGTGGCAAATTTGCCTACCTTTTAAAAGTAAAAATTCAACTTAACTACTTGAAATGAAAGTACAGGCTGTACATTTGACGAAAAACATTTATCCTTTAAATGGATTTGGTGTTTTTGAGCTTATTTTTCAATGAGATTTCTTGGGTATTCTAACTTTTTACCTACATGAAGATTTATTTGTATTTCAACCTTCAAAATATGATCATTTATACTAATTCATACCATTTTTGAAAAATCTAACATGAAATTTTTTTCAGTGTGTCGGGAATATAGCTTTCTAGAATGGTAAACGTTTACCCGCAGGGGTTGCAGTTTTACCCGACAATTTTTGACCATTTCTTGATTGCAAGTATTTAGTCCATACAGTAGCTGAGCTATACACAAAAATCCAAGTGGTAAACGTTTGCCCGCGTCACCCCTACCTTTATGGAAAATTCAAAATTGTATGTGCCATGTTTTTAAACAGCATGTAATTTTTATTTTCATCGTCTTTTCTCTCGACAAGGACCCCCTCCCACAAATTGGCAGTCTTGTCACCCCACAATGTTAAAAAACTGTCGCAATATTTTTGTTTTGTTCCTCGTCATAATACACTTATTTATGTTTTTAAATTCAGGAAAATATAGTGGAAAACAAAGCCAGGAAAAATAGCTTCCTGAGACTAACAATAAGTGATGAACATTTGCATTTTTTTTTTAAATTTGACCCGTGCGCGCTGTGGCGTCACTCAAAGATTCGTCCACTGATGGGGACCACCCTCTCTAACTGTGTACCAAGTTTGAGCTCAATCGGACAAAAAAAAGGTCCTGACCCCGTAGGCATATTTGACCCCGTGGAGGTAATCTAAACACTGTCAGTGTATGAGGAGTCGTAATCTACTATGTATGGAGAAAGAGATTTAATCTTTGAGTGACCCCACAGCGCGCACAGGTCAAATTAAAAAAAAAAAAATGTAAATCGCAAATATTCATCACTAAGTCTAAGGAAGTTGTGTATGCAATTTTATGCAAATCAGAAAAAGTTGAGTTTCGGTTTTTTTTGTGGTGGATTTACACCTATAGGAAAAAATTTCGAATTTTATTTTTCCTGACTTTGTTTTCCACTATATTTTCCTGAATTTAAAAATATAAGTGTCGATAGGATGACGAGAGGAACAAATACAAAAATAAAAAATATTGTCGACAGTTTTTTTTAACATTGTGGGGATAACAAGACCGCCAATTTGTGAGGGGTCCTTTATTATTATCATCAATTTAATAATAATAATACATTTTTCTTTTTCTTCTTCTTCTATTGTTGAACACTTATTATTATTTATGAGTCAGAGTACAAAAAAAATAAATTTTATACATATATTATTGTTCCAGTGCTGACCTATATGGATAATAATAATAATTTTTTAAACCTTAGAAATTCTAACTTAGAATAGTATACTCAAAGTTTCACAATACTAATAAAATAGTATTATGTATGTATGTAACAGAGAAGTTCATATTTATCATGTATAAAAAAATGTTTATGAATAAATAATTACTTTTGAAATAAAATATAGTGCTTAATGTAGTAGTACATAGAAATTATAGGAAAGGTCAGCCTTTAACATGTTGAATTTGACCCGCTTGACCTTGACCATACGAATTTTGTTTAGGGAGTAGTGACTTTCCTTTACTAGGGGGCCAACACTTTTCAGTAAAAACAGTTCGTTTAGGGAAATCTATTAACAATGAAAGAGAAAAAGGTATAAATCTTTTGTATCAAAAATGATTATGACTAACAAAAAATACAAAAAACATTAAGTTATAACTATTTTGTGACGTTAAAAGAGAAAAGGGGTCTCACAGGTACTACACATTTGCCATTGGAAACAATGTAAATGATAAGGGAAAGTCATAGAAATGACTAATACCTGTAAGACCCCTTTTCTCTTTTAACGTCACATTTTTCAATAACCAAACCGTTTTACTCACATGATTTCAAGTCTGAGAGTTTTACTATATTAAGGGTATCACCGGCTATTAACTCTTTCCGCACTCCTTGCACTTTACAACACA
The DNA here is from genome assembly GCA_034699125.1 of Gisinianus flammeolus. NCBI lineage: Eukaryota > Metazoa > Arthropoda > Collembola > Symphypleona > Katiannidae > Gisinianus > Gisinianus flammeolus. The sequence goes on along the minus strand of JAIUND010002206.1, from coordinate 12,567 downwards.
CTTTCAGGTATGCCAAGTCCCAACCAGACAAGGGCTAAAATAAATGCAAAAATATAAATATACAACTTAAAGTTAAATATATACATATATAAACATTGAAATTCTTTTTAATAAATAATAGTATTGTTATTTGTATGAATGACTATACATACCTTAGCTTTCACTTTGAGAATATCAGTCTGTCCCTCAAAATAAAAGAGGGGAACACCTTTTTCATCTTCTGACCGAAGATGGGTGTACGGTATTAAGGACTCGTTGTTGACACGGACAAAGCCACAACGAGAAAAGTTATTGTTTTTATTTTGTCCACCACTAGCTAAGACATTGTAAGCAAATATTAAATATGAATGAAATTCTTCAACTTCTTCAACTGTAACAACGAGATCCTTTTCTGTAAACGCTACATTTCCATAAAAACCATCACAATGCCAAGAATTTATATACGAGAGGAGTTTGGCCTCCGCTGGAGTGACCTATATTTGAAGAATAAGTAAAAAAAGAAACAATTAAATACATACGCATGATAAAATACAAATTTTTCATTGTACTATATATACAATATACACTGTTATTTATTAGACTTTGGTAAAGTTTGACATATACATTCTACAACGTGTGTATGCGGAAACCGGGCAGTTATAAAACTTTTAACTGTGGCTGTCAAAAAAAAATTAACCAATGTTTCGCTTATCATTTAACTGATTTAACCCATACTATATACCTGAATCATTCTCTTTTTTAAACAAAAAACAAAAGTATAAGCTATATTATCATGGTATTTCATACATTCTATAAATACAATACTCTATATACTCTCATTTTCAAAAAAGTTCGATTGTCTTCGACAATTTATCCATACTCTCCTTTTCGACTATCTAATCATGAGATTCTGATTCACTTAAAAAGCGTGAAATGCAAAACAAAAAAAGTAAAATTTAATGTACACATACACTTACAAAATGGCTGCAGAGTTTGGCCGTATCGTAAATTTCTTGAGGTAATACATTGAGGAGTTCACCCATTACAGATGCTTCGACCATTCGTACACAACAAAATTTTTCTTTATTACGGAAAAGACATGGAACATATTTATCTTGACCAATGGTATGCCACGTGAAACGTCCGATTGCACTATCGATATCAAATCTGAAATACAAATCATATATAATAATAAATTACAAAAAATTTGTCTATTCGATCAAGATGAGATTATATATACACAGAGCAAACATTGCCCACTCTCTCTCTCTCTCGTCATAATAATAAAATAAGGTACATGTTTTGTTTCTACATGTCATATACAGTATATATATGATGATGAAGTGAACATAAATGAAAATATATATACTTACCCCGAATGTTGGGCTATATCCGGTTGAGTACCAGCCAGCAAGGTTTGTCCAGTGACAGGACCTGCGGGAACAACACGGGTCACCAACTTTTTGGCCCATTCATTAATCTCCTTATCTTCTGCGGTCTCAGCGGCCCTTTTTCTTGACCGATCATTCTCGTTTTTTACTTGTGTTCCGGGATCCATTATGCGGATTATTCATAGATAATCATATAATAATATAATATAATACACGTATGTACAAAATATATATTTTGTTATCTCTCTCGATTCTTCGTTTTTTTGTATCCAAGCAGCGTATATAAGGAAATATAATTTACTTTTTAAAAACACAACCACACACACGAGTAGAAAGAGAGAGGGCAAAAATTCTTCTTTTTTTCTATGTTGCCTCTTCGTTCACGTTAAACTTCATACTTGTTCGTGTTTGCGATTCTGATGTATATATATCATGATCGCGCAATGTAAAGCCTACGAGGAATTATTATGTACGTGAGAATTTTTTGACCCCCGATCTAAAATAATAAAAAACAATAGAAGGGTTGGTCCTGCGCTCTGACAAATGCCGCACCCGCCCAGCGTCATCCACCCATTTTTTGGGGGACCAAATTTTTTCCCCTCCAGCAACTGCTGCCATCTGTAACAACCTGTTTTTCTTTGTCCCTCAGCCAGCCAGCCAGCCAGTCGTGTGGGTGACCTTGGAAAAAATCACGACCCTCAGGCAACACTAACAAAATGGACGATTCCTCCGGTCAAAGTTCCCGGATTTCCGTTTTACCCGCAAAATCAAGCATCCCCGTTCGGGTTCAATATCTTCCTATGAGCTTTCATCAAAAAATCGCGGAACCAGTTTGTAGAGATTCCAGCGTATTTTTTGTTTTCTGTCAAAACGGCGGGAACCGCCATTTTCATAAATTCACAGCGGGCGGGTTTTTTGGAGTTTAGGCAGTGTGTGGACGGAAAAGGATGTAATGTACTCGATACAAACCTATTCCTAAAGAAAAACCATTTTTGGCCCTGATGAAGTGGTGTCCCATACCGTCAAAACGGGTGACTTGGAACAGTGAAGGCGACATTGAATACCGAGCCATTGGTGCAATACACGGAGTTATAAAACTAATAAAAACTTAGTTTTATAACTCAGTGGTCCAATAGCTCGGTATTCAATGTCGCCTTCACTGTTCAAAGTCACCCGTTTTGACGGTAATATCAAAAACTGTAACTTTGAAAAAACACCTACCCCATGGGGAATTTTGAAAAACTTCAAATGGAGTCTCATACTCATTTAATTAGTACTTTCAGGAAAAAATTACAACACCATGAAATTCAGACATGGTGCATATACAGCATTGACAGGTCTCAATTTACAATTATTAATCTATTTTAGGTAGGAATATCAGTCGTGAGTTGGAGATTAAAGTTGATGCTCAAATAATATTAAACAATTCTTGTTTTCTTATTTTTTCGTTTTTTAAAAAAAAAAACAAACCGTTGTATATTAAATCCCGAGGTCGTGCTTGTAAAAAAAAACGCTTCACTTTTCTCGCCATTGAATGAAAAAGTTAACACAAGTATCTATATGTATATAAATTACATAGAGGTAGACGAACGCGGGGCAAAAATCACCAGCCGATTCACAGTGCAGGGCCCCGTGTTATAGAATCAGGCCCTGCAATATGGATCGCCTGGTCATGCCACGCGTTCGTCTATGGTATACGAAGACAAACAAAAACAAAGTTATATATAAATGCGACAGGTCTACTACATATACTACAAATAATAAGTAATAAAAAAAAGTACAGGGGGATTTTTATTTTATTTTGGACGAATTTTTTCAAACCGGAACTGCTGCGTTATTGGCGAACTGCCATTGGAGGGTAGAGCTTTCTTCTTGATGGCGTTGAAATTCTTTTTTGCAAACATGTAAAAGTCTTGTTCCATTTGCCACACTTTCGACTTGTGAATTGCCTTGATCGTCTCCTTATTGGGTGGTTTTTTTCCATAAGTTTTCCTCAGGTGAGACTTTCCCTCTGGAAAAGAAGTTGTCAACAAAAGAAACTCACTTTTTACTCTCTCCTTCTTTCTTCTTCAATATATACATATAAGAAGATCAAAGTATATTTAAATGAAATTTTGAACAATGTGTAATCAGTTCACTATTATTCGTTCGTTACCTTGATTGAAGAGACTCAAGGCACCACGGAAAAATCGAGGCAAGGAAGCTTCCAGAAGTGCCACGAAATCATCCATACTCTCCGTAGTTCCTACAAGGAAATAAGACTTGGCCAGATTGGCTTTGGCTTGTTGAAGAGCCCACGAGCTTCCAGGTTCCCAACACACAGAGTGATGACCACAAAAGAAAGGAATTTGCATCCATAGATTCACTGGATCACAGTCAACACCTTGGCGTAGTACGCATTCATCAAATGTCTATGTATACAATCAAATTTATTTTAAACTCAATCCCTTATTCGATATTTTTCTTTATGCATGCAACATTTGTTTTTAACTCATTCCACGTCATAAAACTTTTCCACTTTCTATAAAACTCTGTAAATATACTATGTAGGTATATTGCTCTACATGTCAAGCGTACAAATCTCTCGTATTTTTTATGTATTGCGATTTCTTACTTCTTTATTGCCTTTTCGTTTTCGGATGACTTCAGGTCGGAAATTATCTCCATAGCGTAGGAAGTAGTAGTATGACACAAGTCTATCCAGAGGATCCCGAACTAAATTTATGTACAGAGGTCTCAACGGAACACCCAACGAAGAAAAATCCATATAACCCAAATGACCGTGATAAATTGCGGGTCGTCTTTCATGCCATCCAGAAACATTCTGAGCGAATCGTAACTATACAAAACAAACCGAATAAATTGCATATCATTATACCACACTATACACGACAGCACATGATATAATTTATATATTTAACCCATAATTTTATATTATTTGATTTGAAACATATATGAATAGGTATATATTAACTCTATATAATACTGTGAACAAACAACCAAATCTATATTATTATGTGTTTCTTTTTTAAATATTGATTGCCATTGTAAGTAAATATAAACTTGAAGCAGTTATTGTAATTTCTAATAAAATTTTTCTATTACTCTGAAAATTCTATAGTATTGACAGTATTTATATTTATTATTAATAATTGGGGGTATTACTTGGTCTTCTGGGGTGAGGACATGACTGTTTTTGGTAGTGTTCAGATGTATCACATGAAATCCATTTTTAGTACACAATTCATATGCGATGCCCATGAGTGAAGTCGAGCCTGTTTTTGGTATCCGGTTGTAAATAATTACCGAGTTGTCTCGCACGTCATCCGTCGCACCTTTACAAAACGAAAAGAAGAATGCACATGTGAATATTTTCAATTTATAATTCATGCACATGGATTGTTTACATGCGGTAGACGTACGTGTATTTTTATTCTAACAAAGCATATCTACAGGTGAGTATCTGTATGTGTGTAAGTATGTATATATATAATGAATATATTCATACTCACCACCATTGTCCACGGTATCATAAGCATGAATTGCATTCTCCCCAATATTTGATAATCCAGCGCGAATCCCATTCTGTGAAACTTGTCCCAGTTTTGCCACTATATATACAAGAAACAATATTATTCGTTCGAAACAACAGACATCAAACAAATTGTATACACTCGTATTATCTGCCTATATAGTCTCTGGATTTGTCGAATGTCAATATATATCAAATATCAACTTACCAAAAGATTTTTGCTGTTGCTCTAAACTAAGTAATTTGTGCTGCCAGTAGATCATAAGAGCAATCATAGCAATGATAGCAAAAAGAACCAAATTCGAAGCCCATTTGGACCACATGACAGTCCTCATGCCGTCTCCCTGTCGTCGTCCATTCAATCGTTTCAAAATTCCCAAAGTTTTCCGGTCCAGAGCAGGGTCCAAAAATATATTGGGATACGGTAGTTACAAAAAAAAATAATACAAAGAACTGTATAAGATGATTTGTAGATGGATAGAGCGGTATACAGTAAGAAGAGGTATATTTGAGAGAATTCACATCAAGATTAAAAAGTAATCCACTTCCTTCAACTAATGTAATATATATATATAGAAATATAAAGAAAGGAAACAACTTTCAGCCGACTCATATGCCGCGTAGTAACTTCTAATATATACTTAAAAGTAAGAGACATAAACTATATGTTATTATGATTATAGTTTATTTCGGAAAGAAGGAAGGAAAGGAAAAAAAAGAGAGTAGAATTGAAAAAAGAAGACACAGACGTCCGTGAGGAGGGAACACATCGGACCGAATCGGAGGTTTCTCTTGGAGTCATCGGGTAGCGATTGTGTCTCGCTAACCCGAAAGGAAATCACCAACAAATCCGCCGTATGTACACTAACCATAAACCTATTACAGATACCATCTTATATACATATATCTCTATCCCGAGTGTCATATGCATACGTGTACATGGAATCCCCGGAAAACCGGGGCAGACGCACTGGAGAACTGCTTCTGGAGAGAGAGAGAGAATAGTGAACTCATATATAATATATATATATGGAAAGATAGGGGCGGGTAGGGAGAAATCACTATCATAATACATCATCATACATATATATATGTACAATATCAAATAGCTTTTGGCCTATGAATTTTATAGAAGGAAACTGGAAAGAGTGAGAGACTCTGGAGAGAAACTGGAAGTACACATGCTAAGCATTTGTACCATGGACACACACGAGAGAGATATATATACTAATACTAATGTATCTTTATGTGCGTCTCATACTCGTAATCTGGAACTGGAACTACGAGACGAATAGGGTTTCTTTTCTACCCGAATTTCGGGTTCTCTTCACATAATATATATATATATAATTTTGTATATTCGCATGTAGCAGTTTTCTTGACTTGACTTACACGCCACGCTCATTTCATTTTCAATCGAGGCTGAAAGCTCAAATAGGTTTTTCCCTTGGCTTCAGTCATTCATATCTTCGTTTTTTATCATTACAGAATTTGCTCAGAATATATATATGTATATATATTTTTTCCATTTATTAATTTGAAAGGTGTTCACAGCTATATATATATATATATTATACAATACCTATTACATGAGCTGCTTCATTTGAAAAAATAAAACATAAAAAGTGTTGTACATGGTGACACATTTCATAGGGAACACATGGAACAATTACTAAATCTAATACGGAATCTAAAATGCAGTTCCTGTGGACAGTGAACAGCAATTAATCATTATCATTGATTAATTTTTTTAAAAAAGTTCAAAACCATGGAAGCTTTCGGACTGGGGCCTTTGCCCTACGGATGGGAATGCAAGATAGAGCCAAAAATGGGAAGATTGTGAGTTAACTTAATTAAATACCATGTTTCATACTAAATTGATTGATTAATTATTAGTAATAATTTATAACTGTGCTCATTGGCATGCATGACTTTTGAACTAACTTTAATTTAGTCGTACGTATATACTATATATACGTCGAAGAATATATCAACATATTTAAGAGATGAATATACTTATTTACCATTTAATTGCGTATTCTACAGACTCTCATCATCGAGTCTTGTTCTTATATGTCGTAAATCTTTAAAGAAAATTTTTCGTCTCTTCGTTTGTAAGACAAAGCTGAAATCTCCAAAAGCTTCATTGCTATACTTTCCTTTATAATTATGTAAAGCTACAGTATATACAATACAAGTAAACCAAAGCATGGTAAACAAAATTTACTCAAGAGAATAGTTAGATAGTTATATTATACAACTTTTATATAACTTCATGTTAGTTAGATACGTGAAGAGAGGAAATTAAATACTAACTACCTTTTTGGAGAATGAAACATTCGATTTTTTAATTAAACTGATGGATAGTGACATTGATGAATGAACACTGAATGTTCTATTATTTACTGGAACTACTTAAATTTACTCGGAATATCCATAATTTTAATGATGATGAGGATGATAGTCGATTATTAGGAAGATGACAACAACTTTCCATTGTGAGATTAATCAAACCTTTTTTGTCTTTGCGTAATGGATATATTCCATTAATTCCACAGATACTACATCTGTCATTTGAATAAAACCACTACATGGAATGACCCGAGGTTAAGTTTGATTCCGACCCCAGATTACCACATAGCTATCACTCAACCCACTGCTTATTTTGAGGTAAGATTAATTATGTTACACAATAAAATTAATTAATTAATACTAATTAATTAATATTAATTAAAAAATTATACTTATTTAAAATTAAATAAATAAAATTTAAATGTCCTATTATAGGACTCCTATATGTTAAATTTCACGCCACAAAAATATTCAATCCTTGACTTACACTTTGTTTTTTTCGTTGAAACGAAAGTATACTACTTATTTATTTATTATCTTTATGTATACGATATGAAAGCATTGATGAGGAATTTCAATTAAATATAGTGTATTTTTGTGCCATTCTCTCTCCTTTCGGGTGCTCGTTCATATGTTATGATATTTATGATTAATTACTTGTGGTACACTTTCTCTATGTCTCAGGAGAAAGTAGGGGAGTGTGAGAGAAGGGGAAAGTCACAATATGAAACAACTAAAATTCTTACATTTCCTGCGTTTCCATTCAAGCAAATAATTTTGTATAGTCATTTATCATTTTATCACAATATATTTCATTCGCACACACAAATAAATGTACCATCTATAAGTATATTACATATGTCTGCAGTGATATATTTAGTGGCAGAGCTCACAGAAGTGTTTTAATTTTCTGTTTAATATTTATTTATAATTAATGGAATATATTTATTGTAATTTTAAAATCATCATATAGGATACAAATGGAAGTCGTTGGTCTAGTCCAGTGCCAAGTCTTCGAGGATTTTCTCTGCATAGGAGAGGAAGCTCACCGAGACTAGGAGGTTCACCAAGGATTGCTCCGTCTCCAACCCCTCCGCCTAGAAATAAACGAAATGAACAGTCAATTATTTTAGAGCCCAGTGGAGGAAATGGTGGTCCACGTGGAGGAGCAAGTTCATCTTGTTCTCAATTTCATGAGCAGTTGACTCCAGCTGTTAGTCGAGGCGGAGCAGGGACGAGTCAAATCAGTGTTCATCTGGGAACTCTTGTCGATCCTCCAATTGATCGTCCACCATCTGCTCGATCTTTCTCCAGTTCCTCGTATTGTGGAGTTCCTTCCAGTTTCCTGGCCTCTTGCGATACTGAAACGGCTTTTCGAACTGTTTGCTGTTTATTCCCCACTGCAGGAGAACCTCAGATTCGTCATCTCTTTCATAAGTAATATAATAATAATAATTATTATTATTATTATGTGCATATGATAACGATAATGATGAGCTATCTCTCACCCTGTACCTCTTACATTAAGTCAATAGTTGTATGACAAAAAATAATATAGAGATGATTATTTTCTTTAAAGATACCATAACCGGGCCAACTTAGTTCTCTCGGCCCTGCAGGTTGCAAAACATCCCCTTGCATCTGAAATCGCGAGTCAATTGGAATTGACACGAGATGGAAAGGATGGAGATACGGACACTGTCATTACTTCCATTCTCGGAGATTCCAAATCCATTGGAATGCACTCCCCACTCAAAATGAACAGGTACAATAATACAATTTCAAACCTTATAGCAGTATGTTCTTCCATAACTTCAAATTATTTCAACAAATCATCATGCTGTGAATTTTTTTTAAAATATACACAGTTATGGTACTGAAAGTCCTGCTCGTACTGGAACTCCAGTGTCACTACTAAAATTCAGTAACAATCAATCGTCTGTTGGAAGTCTCTTCACGAGATGGGGAAGTCCGCAATTGTCTATGTCACCTCAACTCAATCTCGTAAATTTAGCGACCTTTCAATTTTCATTAACTTTCATATAATCAACTGATTAAAAAAATGTGATGCCACGAATAGTTTACATATGCTCTTTGTTGTTTTGCCATGTTTATTTGGTGCTATACAGGTGAGCAAATCGGAAGTTTCCACCACCAAACCACCAAAAAGCCCTAAAATGAAATTAAAGTACTTGAAAGGTATTTTTCCAGCTGCTGATGAAACATTTCTACTGGATGTTCTATCATCCTGTGACAACAATGTGCAAAAAGCGTCGGATAAAATGCTTAGGAAAGGCTTTTCTCGAACTCCGCCATCAAAGTAATTAAAATTCATGAATCTTTTTCTTCTTTCTATATATGTGCTATATGTGACTATAATAATATATTACTTAACCGTGCACAAAGTTTTGTAGTATATATGTATTAAATAAATAGTTAATTGCGTATTTAAACTAGACCCGCCCGTCATAAATGGTTTGAGGTGAAGAATCTGATTGAGAAACGTCAAAAGGCAATTAATCAAACAAATTTGGCGAACATGTACCATCAAGCAATGGGAGAACCTTTAGAAACGCCTTTTCCTACTCCATTGTGAGTTTTTTCTACTCTTAAAATATTTAATCCAATAATGGTCAATACCCATACATACTATTACATACTGAGAAATACTATAGTGATAGTAATAATAATAGATAGAGCATGTTTATCTTGTTATTGATATGATTTTTTTCTTCTATTATTCATATTGGAGGTTACGTTCGGCTCGACCTCATTTGACAGCCCAAGAGAAAGGAAAAAACCGAGATTATCTGATTAAAAATTTCCCGAGTCTCCCCGAAAGATTTATTTCTTGGGCATTGGAAGCGTCCAATTTTGAGAAAGAGAAAGCAGAAATATTACTTCTGCAAGTTGGTCCACAAACACCTGATGAATTCAAACCGTTCCTTATTGGCCAGAAGACAGATAAAGAGAAGGACGTTTTTGAAGGGAAAAAGAGTAAGTTTGTCTATTGTGTAAATGGTTTCAAGTCACTAATTTTAACAGAGATTGTGTATGGTAATGGTGAAATATTGTTATTCGTGGATTTTTCAGTTACATTTGCGGATACAGTAGTGGAAGTGACACTAAATAATAACATTGAAAATGTGAGCCCAGAGTCGACAAATAGTAAAAAGCAAAATCTCACAAGTAGTGATGAAAATGTGGACACGCCAGACTCTGGATATTTTGAAATTGAAACCAAAACGAGGAAGAAAAGCTTTATTACCAAGTAAGAGTCAGACCACAATAACGGATTCAAGTTTCTTAATTTTTACTTTTCTTAAATAATTCTCAATTTACCAAACCTGTGGTTGAAAGTTTCGAAATGTCCTGAAAATGAATTTGAATATATGATTCTTCTTTTCTCAGTTTGTTTAATCTCAAGTCTTGTGAGAGAGACAAGTCCTATATCGGATCCAGCCATTTTGCAAAAGGTCCAAATACTTCCTTGGCGCGAGGCCCAAATCCTGATTTTATTCAGTATGTAAACATTTGTCTTCCATCTTACCCTTTCATTTACAATTCCTCTTGATATCTTGTGGATTACAAGTTTTGTAATTTATTTACATATATATTGTCGTCCTTCAATGTTTTCCAGGACAAATTATATTGAAACAATTGGTGCTGGTCCACATTCGAAAGGACCTAATCTTGCCCTCAGGCAAGGACCGAAACAACTTGCACAAGGGCCGAACACATCACTGGCCAAAGGATCAATGTGGAGTAAAGCCAAAAATAATGTTAAAAATTCAAATCGGGCAGGATTTCATCATGTTTCTGTCGAAGGCTAAAAATTAACTTGTATATATAAGTACATATATTAGCTATTATTTACATCGTAAAAGCCTTCACCGTGTCAACTTTCTACAGTATCATCCAGATAGTTCGAGGATTTTCTGCTATATAGTCTTACTTAAGTTTTGCGAATCAATTTTTATTCTTTGAATGAATTTCATTTGACAGCTTTTTTTATTTTTCAGTAGTTTTAGGGACTCTTGCAAAATCTCTTGGTTAGACAGTTATGGCCGGTTGCCGCCCATCTCTCAAGCACATTTAGTAGTAAACGGGATGAAATGGTACTCTTGTTTTTAATTCATGTAACTGTGTTCACCACACACATGCTTCTGATTCTAATAAGGCAATAAAAACAGTTCAAACGAAAATGTATAATACTGTGTGTATTGCACATTAAATATATATGTAATTGTAATGCCATAAAAAGTACGTAAATACATTGTTATCTCGTTATAGAATGTCATCCTATATATATTGAGTCTAATAATTGTGAGATAAAAATTAACTTTACATTATGTAAAATGGCAAAAAATATAGAATCAAGTCTTATTTGTTGAGATTATGATTCTGATTCAAGATGGTTTTTGCGATCGAGAGAGAAAGCAAGTGTAAAATTTAAAAGAATTATTTATAAATATATACGATAAGTACATGTAGTACACGTGCGTATATAATAGAAAACTCGCAGTAAATATTTCAAGAACAAACGAAAAGGAAAACAAGGTAGAATTTTGTAATATGTTATCGTTATTAATGTTATTATGTATATATAGATATGACGAAGTAAAAAGTATTCAAGTACCTACCTTTATTTTATTTCAGGTTTATACACTTAAATACGTAGGCAGAAATTTAAGAGATGATTATGGTAAATAACGAAAGTATTTTATCATGTTGAATTAGTCTAATAATCACACATATTTCACTACGTATATACTCATTATTTGCGTACTATATATACTTATTGTCATTATATCCGTGTGTAAAAAGAGGATTTAAAGTGATGGGTGAGTGTTTTGGGACGATGCCGTCAATGTCAAGAAAGGAAAACTTGGCTACACACGTACTTAAGTAACGTCCATACTATTGGGTCTATAGTCACTATAGTCTATAAAATGTACATATATATAAAGTAATATATTCCTATACTACATACATACATACACATGATGGATGATGCTAATGACCTAATGATATTTTAAGGAAAAACATATACCGTTCATTTCCAAGCGTATAGTCAGAATTGCATATAATGTACATATACATACTTGATATAGGATTTTAGAAGACCGAAACAAAGCATTTCGGTGTGTATATTTAATCGTGATGTGCAAATGGTGATACACAGTTTAGTTTATACTAGCGGGGTGCCCGCCGCTAACGCGGCGCGTTGTCTGTCTGTCTGTTCTAGCCATATGTACGCATGTACCAAACCCGCCCCTTTGTTAAGAAATTAAAATCCGAGATATAGTTAAG
>JAIUND010002205.1:0-24758 GCA_034699125.1 Gisinianus flammeolus | reverse complement strand
CTGTGGAAACGGCATTGTATTCGGTTTAGAAATCTCTTGGTGTTTCCGCTACTCTTTTGCTGAGTTTGTTCATTTAGGTTTTCAACGTTCCTTCAAATGCGTTCAAAACTGCTGCAATAGGATAGAAGTAGCGATTTTGGGTGTTTGTTTTTATTATCGACTACAACAGGGGAATTAAAGATTACTCTAGTTCGGACTTAAGGAATGGTGCTAGTTGAGATATGTACAAACTACACAATATCAGGAAAATATACGCACTTTGGGTTGTGTTGTATGGTAGTATCTTTTCTTTTTCATTCCCAGATCCAAATGAACGGACAAGGGAAAATATATCATGGTAGGAATTGAGAAGGAATATCATGAATAAAATTCTAATAATACATGATGAAACTATTATACACATTTCACAGGTTAAGCCAAGTACTTATACCTTAGGGTACATACAGTAGTATACACACACTTATTTAAAAACGAATATTCACACGCAGCTAATAATCTAATACAAATAAAACTATCACAAATTTACATTAAAATACACTTGTTCTGCATAATTAAATCTTTGTGAGCGACAATTTCATTGTTTGTAAAATTTCCTTGGAAAAGTAAAATCATCTTAAATCCCATGCCTGTCCGCATCTAAATTGTAACTCGATCGGCCGAGTGGAAGATTTAAAAGAACACGTGTAAAAGCCTATTTGCACTAGAGACTGTTCAACTTGACACTGGAAATACTTGGCTAATCACATTGGAAGGTTGACTGCACTATGTAAACGGGGATTGCCTGTTTCCTTATCATCTCTCTTTATTGAAAACGAAGAAGAAGAGTCCGTAAACCTGCCGTATATTTAATCGCAGTAAGGTAGCGGCATTACTAATGCCAACTTTGACCCTATGCAACATAATCTTTTGGAAGGATCATAGAAAATATTATCACGACAAGGTGGTCAACTTTAAATTAGTTGCCTCCAATTTTTTGGCGGCTCACTGGACTGCGAACAGCATCCAGAATTTCACGGGCACCTTTGCTCCAACAAAGGATAATGTAGAAAACCTAAATGAAATGTCACAGCCCAAATAACTTTTTTGTCTTGTATTTTCGAAAGGAAATTTTTAAAAAATGGCCTCGTGCAAGATTACATTGGTCACACTTTATGTTCACAGTTTCCGTCCGCAATTGTTTTATGACGCAAGAATTGTCGTCATTTTGACCACTACAACACAAGTCTTTGAAAAACTATGGCAACCAGTCCAGGAATATAGTCAATGCGAATACAACAAAACTAACAAATTAGAGAAACAAACAAAAACTGGGATTCAGTACGTCAGACGAATTTGTAGGGCGGGAACAGGTGTTTTTGTCTCAAATCAAATAAAAGCCGTTGTCTGCAGAATGTTTGCAGCTGTCGAATTGTTCAAACTTTGGAAAATTAATCAATTAATGTTGATGTCATTTGTCCCATTGTATATATAGTAGAATTAGACCATGGGATTTAATAGTCGATTTTTTAAGCTATTTGAATTAAATGATTCAAAATCAAATGTTAAAGCAATTAATTTCCTCTACAATTCCCAATTACTTCTACTTGGCCAACGCTAAAGACTGCGGTTTTTTAAGTCCCATACTGTGTGAAAGGGACACGTTGCTTTATACGATCTTCACCGTTAGCCAGTCTGGTTGGTCTGTAAGCGGTGCTTCAGGTTGTAAATAATTCCCAGTTTTTCTACCCCAAACAAATGAAAATTAGCATATGTCTCAGAAGGCTTCACAATACTTTTTTCAACGTTTTATATAGTATATACTACAACAAAATCAGCATGATGACAAATTTTCATTCTATGGGAATATACGGACGTATAAAAACGCCGGCGTTATTTCCGGTGGATTTGTCCAAAGAAAGTAGTAAGTTCATAAAATAAAGGACAATCTTCAGGTTTCGAGTTCCACCACTTTAACTTCATTTCGTATCTGTAACCAATAAAGAACTCATGTATAGTACTTGAAATAGTACATATAGTGCATATAGTACTGCCAAAAAATAATAATAGCCGTGTCTTTAAGTTTGGGGCTACACACTAACATTTGAGGGGTGCAGCATTCCCGTGAAGCAAGTCAGCGGCCTTGTAATACAACTTTGAAAAATTCTTGAGTCCATGAATAACCTGGGAATGGGATTTCTCCGAGCGTAAATATTTCCCATATATAGTCACAGAAAAGGCCCGCACGGCGGACTTGGTAGTAAATTCCCTAAGCTGTAATGTTTCCGGAGCCAACCGCCGCCGGGGGAGTGGCGACTATAAAGACACGCGTCCTTTATTAAAGAGTTTGGTAAACGCGTCGTAAAAAGAAAATCGTAATTATTTTCGTGGAAATTCCGTAACTTCCGTAATTTTACACGTAAATAAATAGACACAAAACATCGTCCATTAACATTCTTAACCTTCCCTTTGTGGGTCTGGGGCCGTCGTATGTTTGACTTCTTTATTTGTCTTGTCGTGTGCAAATGTATTATGTTTTTTCTTAATTCCCGGGACGACATGACAAGAAATTGGCATTCCAGATTTCCTTAGGGAAGTTAGAACCGGGACATCAAACATTGTAATAAAACAAATATGAAAGCATTTGCCGAGACGCCATTTTCCCGCTTCTGCTCTTTCCGCATAGTCAAATTTCAACCGCATATTTTCACACTAAAATGTCGAGAAAAATCATGGGTGGGGTTGTAATAAGACTTTTGTGGATTAAGTGGATTTTGTTGCATGGTTTCATGGGATTGACAATGGTGATCCCGATGGTCACAGAATCAGTTTCAGTCAAGCCAACGTCGTCATCAATGTCAAAGTCAAATGCCGGAGAAATGGTCATTAAAAACGGGCCGCGGGTTGAATCTGGAAACCATGTTGAAGCCGTTTCGAGACTGTACCTTCTCCGTGATGACGAACGACCATGCCAACGGCTCCTCTCCATCTCGCTTTGATTTCCCGGATGTGTTGAAACAGCGGATTTTGGATGTGGCACGAGAGCCCAAAGAATTCCAGCAGATCGTCCCGGTAATCCTCCAAATTTTTACATGGAGTCGCGTTTTGATGTTGCCAGAGTTTCTGAAGAGGATCCGAAGCCCCTTGAAATATTCCAAGGAGATTTGCTTCGTTCACATCAGGATTCCAATCTCCAAGCCTGAAGATTATTCCAGCAGCAGTGCCAAAAATATATGGAAAACGTACATTAATTTTCCAATGCATCAACACGTCGAGGACCAAAGATTTGTTAATTCATACTTTTACTTTAAGAGTACTTAGGGTGATTTTCTTTTGTTACTCGTGCCCTCAGGGACGATTTTTACTCATGCGACGCCACTCCTCGCCTGCAGCATCTCCGTAAATTACATCATCTACACTTTTCTTCATTTCAATGACAAAGTTCGACCCCGATCCTCCCGACAACAAAAAACAGCAACGTCTTTAAAAACACAATGACGGGAATGAGCAAGGACTTGGTCGTCTCCGTCGGCTCCCTTCAAAACATCAAATACGTTCGACTTCGATGCAACCCTCGAAATCATTTGAAGGCGACGCCCACCTCATTCTGCATCCTCACGGCGTCCCATTTCTTCGTCCTCCCCTCTCAAAAAAACGAGATCGAGTCTCAGTCATGATGAGACTAATTCTGACTTGAACTTTGACGGGATTTGGAATCCCCTAAGGAAATCAAGTCGTGGATTCTACGGCTCAAAAACCCAGCTGGATGCTCAAGTGCAAAAATCTAAACGATACAAATTCCATGACGTGATTAAATATCTGGGGTAACTCCCACATCGCCGCGTCACCAATGTTTTTGGTATCCAAGTCTCAATGTTATCAAATTTGCAGTTGTCACTCATTCTGGCGCAACACCACAATTTCACCTACACCAAATACGTTGAGGAGAAGGTTGGCGAAACAAGGGACTGCGACTTCGGCTACATCAATCCGGATCAAATGCTGATTGCTCCCCATTCTAGCTATGGCTTTAGCCTCTACGTCTTTGTCTTCATGCACTTTCACTCGATTGTTCACGGGCTCCATCACCAACTTAACCTTGATCCAAGAACTGCCCTCGCGGACCTGGCCGCACCCTTTTCCCCCACCCTTTGGCTCACATTTGGTCTGTCGTGTTTCGCCCTGAGCATCCTCGTCGCTGTGTGCGCCGGCGCTTCCCGCCATTTCCCGTACCAATCGACCAAGGGAATTCTCATCCTCGCCATCTGGGCCCGAATCGTCGCTCAAGGCCCAGAGTGGGAGGATCCCCCACAACCACAAGGAGACGAAGGGTCAGGGTCGAGGTCAAGGTCCACGTACACTTTCGATTTCTATTACACTTGCTGGAACCTCGCAGCGCTTATCATTGCCAATTTTTACCTGTCTGAGCTCAAATCTCGATTGGTTTCTCCAAGTACGGGCGATGCGGTCAAATCCTTTGAAGAACTTATGCGTGACAACTTTACACTGGCCGTGTTTGGGTCCGACGGACCACACAAATTCATGAAGCTTCTCCGACGTTGGCGACAACATTCAGTGGGTGCTGTCCGAGTTGAAACAGAAAAAATCCTGCAGGAGCAGGAAAAATTGGTGCCTCATCTCGTGGGAACGATTGATTTCAGAGTGGAGGAGCTCCGGAGTTTTTGGACGCAGGATCGGATCGGGGGACTTTTACGAGACGACCAACTTTCTTACGTCCGCCGCCTCCTCCCGCGCCTTTTTCAACGTTCTTCTTTTCAAGCCAAGGACGAGTTCTTTGCATTTCCGGATGTGTGGTCTTTTCGCATGCCAAACTTCCTTGGGCCAACTCTGTCCTTCAAATCTCTCATCAACACGGGCATCATCAACTTTTGGGCAAAAGTCCAGGCCCAACTCCGTCGTCCGTTTGAGAGGAAATATTGGCAGTTCCATGTGCTGTTAGAGGAAATGGGGACGGAGGGTGACCTTTTGTATCGGGAAGGTGGCAGGGCCTATTTTAACGTGTTAACTAGTCACCATTTTTTGGTGACTAGCCCTTTGGACTGGTGACTTGCCCTGGCCCATGGTGACTAGAGTTTACCCCACAATTTTACAAATTTTGAAAAAAAGCTAACGAAATGGCACAAAAACAGTGGCCAGGGCACTCATTTTCAACTACAAACGGCAAAATTTTCTACAAAAAAGGCAGTAAAAATTTTTGGGCTCGCTTCGCTCGCCGTTTTCTTTTCCGTTTTTAGCCCAGAAAACTCAAAATCACCGACAGGTACATTTTGCACTAGATAAGATTGCAAAATTTTGGAACTTCCACTAGATAAAATGACATTCGGAGCAAAAAATGTGTTTATCAAAAACGCCCTTTCCTAAAAATGGTGACTAGTAAAATATCGTTAAAATAGGCACTGAAAGGTGGAATTGTGGAGTAGGTGGGCGCCATCACACTAAAAGACAGGGTTGCCAATGCCACCTTCTACTTGTTTCTCATGGGTTCGGCGGGGGCACTCATAGCGTTTGTTGTGGAACACGTTTTACAGGTTTTGAGAGAGAAAGCTGAACTTATATTGTTGAACATGAATTTATATTGTTTATAGCTGCACAGCACACACACAAAAAACGCTATGCATATACTTATATTTCATATATGTTTCAGTAAAATTTTTGAACGATACGTTTTTAAACTCAATGCGCCTTCAAAATATGTGTGGTTGAGAAACCAGGTAATAATCTGTCACTTTCTTCAAGAAGACGCTGTTGGAACGAGTAAATCTGTGTAATTTATTCCAACACAGGGAAAGTTTCTCTTTACACACAAAAAAGCAGGACCGTCCACAATCAACAGACCTCGAGCGTGGAATCGAATCTCAAATTGAACAAATGGAGCTCCCGACAGCATCAAAACACTCGCATTCAACTTCGTCATTGTACAATGTCCATCTCAACCAATTTGGCTAATTGAATTTGAAGGAAACCTTCAGCCGAAAATCCATCATGTTGTGGGCGTTGGTTCCTGGCCCTGTGCATCCTCCTCAAGCGTCCTCACGCGTCACTACTTCAACCGTCAAAATGACTACTGGCCATCACGTGGAGTCCCGCTCGTTCACGCCACCGAAGTTGCCCCAATGTGGAAATTCATGTCAGGTCGCATACCACTCCATCACCTAGACATTTATTTCTACGGAAAACATCCGGAGCTCCACTATGTGGGCATCCTGGACACGATGAAGCCGGCCCTGTTCATCCGTGACCCGGAACTCCTCAAGCGTATCCTGGTCAAGGACTTTGAGTCCTTCGTCGACCGGCGCTCTTTTAAATTCGGCGGGGACCTCTCCGAGTCTTTCCTCTTCAATATGGAAGGGAGTCGCTGGAAAGCTCACCTGACGATCATAGTCAGTCTCATTTTTTTTTGCATTTTCAATTCAAAGAGCCAATGCACATGAGCGCGCGCACATACAAAATTTCTTGACAAAACGATATGTACATTCCTTATAATACAGACGCCCACATTGACTTCCGGGGAAATCCGGAGGATGTCTCCGTACCCGCAGATCCTTGGTTTGAATGCGCGAAAGTAAGCAGCTCAAATTTTTCCAGGAGAAAATTGAATTAAAATTTTAATTTAATTTAATAAAACTAGTGGTTTTTTTAAACCAATAAACAAAAACAGAAGTACCAAGAGTGTGGAGTGATCACGGGAAGTGTTTATTATCCCTGTTTTTGGTATTTACTAGTGTTAAAGAGTCCTCATCTGCCTGTTTTGTGCGACCATGTTCCTGCCACTCTCAGTATATGCTACGTACATGAGGGATTGGTTGGGGTGTGGTCAACACTGAGAACAGACAGATGATGACTCTTTATTTTATTTTTTCTGCTCTGGCCAGCAACTTTGAGAAAATGAGAAGTGCTCTGGTGTACAGAATCGTTTCGGATTGCTTAGTTAAAGAGTCGATCTACTCCTTTCACCGTTACAAAGCTCCGGGAGCGGACCAAATTAGGCCTATCGTGCTGCAGAAGGGACTTCCGGTTGTTTCCGACTGTCTGATAGGACTTTACCGGTCTTGTCTGACGATTGGCTACGTGCCGAGTTCATGGTGCAGCATGAGGGCTATATTTATTCCAAAACCTGGCAAGGAAGATTATGCGGGGGTGTTCTCATGGAGACCCATCTCATTAACTTCCTTTAAGCTTAAGGTTTTGGACAGGTTAGTGGACAAGCTCCTCAGACAAACAGAATTGGTTATAGACTTAAGTCTAATCACCAGTATGCATATATTAAGGGACGATCGACCGAGGCCTCACTCCATAGAGTGGTTGCAATGGTTGACAAATCTTTTAACTTCAATGAATCCGTTCTCGGTGCATTTGTGGACATTGAGGGAGCATTTAGCAATGCTTTTCTCGGTGCACTGCAGACTGTGCTTGCGGATTTCAAAGTTAATCCCCTTATAGCTAGATGGATATCCTACATTCTGTGCAACAGATCGGTTGAATCTGAATTGCGCAGCGTGCGGAGGTCCAAAGTAGTTAATAGGGGCTCCCCGCAGGGCGGGGTTCTCTCTCCACTTTTATGGAATATGGTGATGGACAGCCTTCTGTTCAAACTTCAAACTCAAGTTCAGTCTCTTGTCTCTCAGGGATTTGCAGACGACTTGTGTCTATTACAAATGGGGAAAGACTTGGGTACCCTAGCGGACAGGATTCAGTCCGGTCTTCGGATCGTTGAATTGTGGTGCGTGCAGAAGGGACTTGGAGCCAACCCTAACAAAACTGATCTCATTCTTTTTACAAACAAAAGGAATTGTAGACTAAGACCCGTCAAACTTAATGAAGTCATACTTCCACTTAAGAAAGTTGTTCGGTACCTCGGGCTTCTTCTCGATGAGAAGCTCACATGGTCTGAACACTGTAAAGTTAAAGTACGCAATGCGAAAGTAGCTCTCGGGCGGTGTAGACGGGTTGTGGGGAGGATGTGGGGAATAAAACCACATGTGATGCACTGGCTCTACACGTCGGTTGTGAGACTGACGGTTGAGTATGGCGTCATGGTATGGTCTCATACAGCGTCGCGTATACCTGCTTACTCAAATACAACGATTGGCTTGCCTGTTGGTCACTGGTTCCTTTAAAACTACACCAACAAGCGCCATGGAGTGCATCCTAGGCCTTCTTCCTATGAAGATTTATTTAATGGGAAGAGCCGTTCTCACCCGACAAATATTGAAAGGAAATCAGTTGTGGAAGTACTGTGATCTCACTTGTGGAGCCGGGAGTCATGTGGCGTTATACATGGCA
Organism: Gisinianus flammeolus; assembly: GCA_034699125.1. Classification (NCBI taxonomy): domain Eukaryota; kingdom Metazoa; phylum Arthropoda; class Collembola; order Symphypleona; family Katiannidae; genus Gisinianus; species Gisinianus flammeolus. The sequence goes on along the minus strand of JAIUND010002205.1, from coordinate 16,478 downwards.
TGGGCTTCACAAATCCCACAATTGCACATGCCCATTGACTTGATCGACTCATTGTCCCTGAGAGATCGCAGTTACTCCACAAAATTGATAAAACACAAAGATTGGTCAACCGATCTTTCCCTGAAGACATCTGGTAAAGTTTGCTATACCGATGGCTCACGAGCAAATGGAGAATCTGGCTATGGTGTCCTTGTGGAGTTGAGAGACGGTTATTATCAGATCCCTCGGGAACTGGGCACCGTCTCTCGCTCTTTAGGACATTATGCTACAGTTTTCCAATCAGAATTGTATGCTATTCTAGATGCGGCGGAGGGCCTCACGTTGCTCCTCTCGGAAGAAAATGAGTATGTAGGTCTTCCGATTTGCATCTATAGGGATAGTAAAAGTGTTCTTCAGGCACTCAGTGGCCACCAAACCTCTTCGGGATTGGTAAGCGACTGTTACTCTAGACTCAATGACCTGGCTATGATATCCCAGGTTACACTGGTATGGATTCCAGGCCATTCGGGCTTTAGACGAAACAAGCGAGCGGATGAATTAGCAGGCGGGCAGGTGGAGGACTTTGTTGGTCCTGAACCAGCACTGCCCCTCTCGCCCTCGTTGATTCGGACTGCGGTTCGCGACTGGCAACGTAAACTGCATTTACGGCAGTGGAAAAGTAGCCCTACTGGGCGTCAAATCGTCAGGCAACCTCTGTATGATTCGGCAGCGCCTCGGCGCATGAGTCGGGAAAGATTGAATTGGTTCACGTATATCTATACCAGTCATAGTTCTCTTAAGAGACATCTGCAAAAGATAGGGCTGGTGGACTTTCCTCTTTGTCAAAAATGTGAGGAGGAATATATGGTACATCATGTGTGCAGATGCCCGTATCAAAAGTATATGTTCGAACGGATGCAGTACCTTGACTGGTACTTTGTCTCGGATGATACCATACAAGTAGCTCGTAAAGAAGACCTCTTGGCCTATATTAATGCCACTGGGGTCTTCAAGTGAGAGCTAACAGTAAAGTTGCACAGGGTCGCAATAGATCAACACTGGTCTACGCGGTTTCTGTTCCTTTAATAAATAAAGGCCACAGATCCCTATAATACAATACAAAATCCTGGTCAAGAACTTTGAGTCCTTCGTGAACCGGCGCTAGATTAAATTTGGTGGGGATCTCTACGAGTCTTTCCTCTTCAATATGGAAGCGAGTCGCTGGAAAGCTCACCGGACGCTCGTGGTCAGTGTCAGTTTTTTCTGTGCATTTTAAACACATAGTGCCAATGCACATGGGCGCGGCACATACAAAAGTCCATGACAAAACGATATTTACATTCCTTATAATACAGACGCCCACATTGACTTCCGGGAAAATCCGGAGAATGTACCCGCATTTTGCCCGTTATGCGGTTCGGATGGCTGCTTACATTGAGCGGGAATCCATCAAGGGGAAAGGCATTGTGGCACAGGAGTTGTTTGGTCGCTTTGCCATGGACGTGCTTGGGGCGCTCGCGTTTGGGATTGACTCGCGTTGCCTGACCGAGCCTGACTCGACCTTCTTCAAGATGGGGAAACAGTTGCAGGATTTTAGTCTCACCAAGTTCTTCCTCTCCTTGATTGTCCCGAAATTGACGGACACATTAAACATTGAGACGTTCCCTATGGAGCCCATTAACTTTTTTGAGGGGATTGTGAAGCGAGCGCTCGAGTCGCGGAGGAAGATCACGGCGGGGTCAGGGTCAGGGTTCGAATCCGGCCAGTATTTGGACTTTTTTCAGCTCATGGTGGACACGCAGCGGCGACGGTCCGATGAACAAGACGATGACCAGGAGGGCAAGAATGGCTGCTGGGAATAATGGAGAGAATGATGCAATGGACAAATTTGAGGAGGACGCGGAAATCAAGCAAGATGACAAGGACACGACGAGCGGTGCAAGCGGGAAAGCGCTGGTGGACGACAAAGTTATTCTGGCGGCGAATAGTTTGGCCTTTTTCCTCACCGGCTTTGACAACATGGAAATTATCCTCAGCCTCGCCGCGTACCATCTGGCCGTTCATCAGGACATGCAGGACAGGATGCGCGGGGAACTGGAGGAAATGACGGCCGAATTTGGCGGGAAGGTCACGTACGACGCGGTCGCGAAAATGAGTTACTTGGATGCCTTTATTAATGGTGCGGGATGTTTCAAATTATGTCCATTTCCTCATATTTAATATGATTCATATGCTGTTCAATGTGTGGTGTATTGTTTCTTTTGTAGAGTGTACGCGATGTACCCGTCCGTGCCGCGGCTGGAGCGGAAAGTGACCCGCGAGTACAAAATCCCGGGCTCTGACATCATGCTCCCCGTGGGCATGCTGTTGGTCTTCCACACCCTCGCCCTCCACCGTGACCCCATCCACTTGCCGAACCCGGACCTGTTTGACCCCGACCACTTTGCGGATTCGGTCCGGAAGGCCCAGCGACATCCGTACGTTTTCATGCCGTTTCAAGCGGGCCACGCATCGCGGCTCGCTTTAAGCTCGATTGCGAATTTGGTTCTTCATTTTGACATTCAGCCCTGTGACGGCACTTCCATCCCCTTGAAACTATACGAGTTTGATGGACAGTTCCGACCGGACCCTGCCCTTCGACTTGCTCTCAGCTCCCGCGGTGATGTTGCCCAGCGGAATAGTAGAAACAGAAACGCTACCCGTGTTCGGCCTAAAGAATCCTCTGGGAAACTATTAAACTCCATCTCCATTTAATAATCTGGACTTGACCATTTCCATAATTACAATTTGCTGTTCTTATATATAGGGACTATATAGGTAAGTCTAGATATAATATGTACATGCAATTGTGGTTCTTGGCTGACGATGATTGAATGTATCACACACACACACACAGTATAAGCGAGATTTCTTTTGAGTGTGAACATTTTTATATATCAATTTTGACCGCATGTTTTATTTCCATACATTAATTTGTAGGTATACAATCACACCATCACTTGTACCTACATTTTACATGGGTTTTATATTAATAATAATAATATGCAGAAAAGCTTCAAAATCCGGTTTGAATGATTGTCATGAGCTTACACTTGAGCATATCTATATCTATATCTATATATAATACGGATGAACACACACTTTATACTTCTTCTCCTTTTCTCTGTCTCTGTCTCACATACATATATATACACATTGAAAATACAGAGTATTACACAGAAACTCTGTGTGATGTGCTCGAGCTCCAAAAACAAAACCAGTTTTTGTCTCCTCTTCATCGTCATCTTTTTTTTTTGACCAACTCTGTCCATTGTCCATCATTGCAACTATATTGCTGTTGCTATTTTCTATTTACTACCTATTAGCTACCAATATGATTTGTATACACGATACATATATATAGGTACCTACATTTAATTTTAATAGCAAGAAAGGTCAGGAACTCTCGTCCTCCTTATATATATAGGTACTCTTTATTATAATACTCACCAACCACACATCAAAACCAAACCACACAGAGAGTTCTATATAACTCTAATATATAACTAACTGAACCTTAATTCGATCCTCATTCTATTTACTGTATTAGTCTCTGACTTGAATCCTCCGAGTGGACTGTTCAACTTCCTTGTGGAGCTTTCGTCACATTTATAATCCCAAACAAAAATCGTCCCCTTGTGTATATATTCTGTATTATATAGCTGGAATTTGTTTAAGGAAATTCTCCGTCCCTCTCATAATTAAATTATTTAAGGACACAGGACAGAGCGACTGTGAAGAATTTAAGTGGAGGAAAAGGTCATCATCATCATGACTCAAATTGTAAGTGTGTGGGGAAGATTAAGATTTATGAGAAATGTGGAAATGGAGCACAGAAGAAATGACGATTAAACATTAAACATTAAAGATTAAATTGTGTGTTTTACCATTAAAAAATGGGGAATCCAACTAGAATTTCTATATTTCTATATTAAATTCCTTTTCATAAATTGTTGTTTTTATTATCATTATTATTATTGTTGTTTGTCTGTCTGTCTGTCTGATATATATAGACATTATTCGTGACGGTCCTTTGTTTGACGATGTGTCTGAGGATTGAGAGCATTCAGGGTCGACCCCACCCGCATCCGCATCCACAAAATTGTCGCTATGCCGGAGGGAGTGGAGTCCGAACCGTTTATTCGAGTAGCCCCAGTCAAGTCCACTATACCGAGACTCGACCCGTGTACACGAGTGGTGGCAGCAGCAGCAGCAGTGGTCAACAGCGCTATTCCTCCCCCACCGTCTACTATGAAGAGTCTCCTCACCCCTCGTATTCCCATCAAACATCATACTATTCTCACCCTGCCCCCGTCGTTCACTATCGCGTCCAATCCTCGGAATACCCCGCCCCCATCGTCTACCGTCAAACTCAAACTCAAAGCTATTCACCCAATACTGCCGTTCGCTATGAATCCTCCTCATCCGGCGGCGGTGGCGGTGGCTCCACCTGTCGATTCTGCGGCAGTTCTTATTAGATAAAACACACAAAACAAAGGAAATAATCCACACACCTTAATTTAAAACCATATTACATGGAAGCGAAATCAAAATGTAATTTGAACTATATATGCAAATGTCAAATGTCAAATGTGAATTGACACACCATAATAAAATAATATAATGCATAATAAAAGACTCAAAATCGCGCGTTTTTTCAATTTTTCCCCCTTCCATTTTTTGTTGTGGCTTCTTTCTCCCTTTTGACAATTGAGGTTTAATTCTTAAATCCCTTCATTATATACTCAAAAGGCTTTCGAACTGAAGGGATTAAAAAGCTAAACTTTCCCCATTTCCACATTTACTAACAAAATAAGCTCATATGCGGTGGGCTTTGTATATCTATATATCTGACCAAAACTTTGAGCCTTAAATGAGTCACGAAAAAACGGAAATAGCTTTGACATGTGTGTGCATGTGGAAATAATATTAGATTAGACGACGACAGGGGAAAATATTTCTGTTGGCACACAGTGGGAGAATGAAAATTCCACACATTCCAAACTCATTGTCAGAATCAATTCACAAAAGCCACACAGTATATCTAAGCAAACGACGCAGCCGTTGAATTTGAAGGGCTCTTTTTTGATATCCTGTGCATGGAAATCCCTCTTCAACTGTGTGTGTGTGCCTCTTATATTATATAAAATTGACTGAATTCCTTTTGTTTTTATTTCAAAATCAAAATGCCATTTAAGTCCATCACGTCGTCAACATTCTCCAGAGCGGAAATGACGCCGTTCGGGACGTTTGTGGACGGTGAGCAGGACAATCCGGAGGAATCCGCGGCGGACTTGAAGTTGATGGACATTGAGATGGACATGGACATGGCCATTATTGGGAAATCCAAATCCAACGGGATGCCGGATTTAAAAATCTACAGAGTCCTCACGACGCAGTATGAACTTCCTCCTGTCCTTGCCATTGGTCACCTCGTCCAGGTCAAGAGGTCAACTGACCATCAGGACACATCCCAACAACAGCTTCCGGTACGCAATTTTGATATATATACAGAAATTCATTCAGTTCTTGTATATAAATGGAAAGAGAATTTTAATTTCCATTACTTAACTGTGCATATGTGTGTGGGATTCAATTTGTAATGTGTGGAGGAAAAGGAAAAGGATGAAAATTATATATGAGGGGATTTTATTTGAAAAGACGGCGGAGGAAAATTCGAGGAATTCATCGGGTGAATTCATTGGGGAAATTCTCCAGTTGTCACAGCCCACTTTTGTCCATCAGTCCAACGGGGATTCTTTGGAACTTTCTGTACTCACGAAACAACCGACGACGACGACGACGAGGACGATGGCGTCCGTGATGGAGGATGGACAAGAAAACGAAGGACGGAACCGGAAGTGCGATTGTTTCTTCGATTGTCTCGTCACCCTCGAGGATTTCTTTTCCTGCAACGGCAACTGAACAAATCCCACATTCTCTATATATATAATTCATTCTTATTAAGCATTCCACATCATAATTGACAAATATTATAACAATTGTTGGAATTCCAACACATCATTTGCATTTTCCTTTCCTGTTTTACAAAGATTATATCATATATATAATCCTGATTGATGTCCATTTCACCTTTTTCTATATATACCATCGTCACACAAAATAATCCTAATAAAATTTTGAGTTTGTTTATGCAATTAAATATGTTGAATAAATAAATAATTATTTGAAATATGTAATGTGAAAACAAGAAAGTCATTCATTTATACTTTTTGTTTCAATTCCCCCGCGTAATATACGAGAAATCATGAATGTATACTGTCGAGGGCGATAAAAAAGATTATTGACTTTATTTGAAAACGGAGCGCGAGAAAACGGAGCAAGGATGTGATGCCCTAGGATTTTGGAAAGGAACCAAGGCAAAAACCAAAAGGTACAATTCTCATTTTACCCCACACAGTGGTGAGATTGGAAGCTCGATGTGTCTGCTTTAAAACAGTGGAGAATTGCACCTTTTGCTTTTTGCCTTGGTTCCTTTCCAAATTCCAAGGGCATCACACCCTTGCTCCGTTTTCAAATAAAGTCAATAATAATTTTCATCGCCCTCGACAGTAATATTATTATATTAGACAAACGTTTGACCACAAACTCTATATGAAGCAAAATCCATGTGGAATTCCCTTTGATGTGAGACAAAAGGACGTTTCAAAGGCACACAACGTTCATTATAAACGTTGTTTATATACGTCCGAGAACTGTGGAATTCAATATCTATATAAGATATATATGAATATTAAATCGGCTATTAATACTTGTGTGCAGCAAATTCTTTGACGTTTGACTACATATATATCAAATTACCATTTTTGACTATATAGCGATTCAAAGTGTATATTTATATGTTGAGGCACAAAAACTAAATGTCTTAGCTGGCACATAATTGTATAATAGAATCTAGAACGGATATTCAATTAAACGTGTTAATTACAATTCACGGATTTCGTCTGAGCAGCTATATGAGGAAAAGTCAAATCATAAATAATATGCAAATTGATGAAATTGAGCTTCACAGCTCGAATCCAAAATTTGGATTCCAAAGTATATCGTATTTTGAGACGACACTCAAATCTCGCTCTCGAACGAACCCAAACCAATCAATCTGACTATCAATAAAGTATATTATATAAAGCTCGACATTTATACAATAGATATCCCGATTTCTATTATATATATTTCACTCTCTCAATTCATTTGACTATACCCGTGTTGACAACCATTACAATTATACCATTAAATTATACCCAATCAAAATCCCATTCTATATATTTTCCCGTCAAGAGTTTAGACGAAAAAAAGAAGATGGAGGGAATTTTCAAAAAAGTGTCTTGTGCATCATCAGAAAAACCAGTTGAATCGGCGTTGGAATTGGGAATTCAATTGATTTTACCCATTTGACATGGAACGGTACGTGTATACCATTTTTAATCTCAATTCCCCCCACATTTTCCTATTTTCGTATATATTATACCTGCGTCTGAGTTTCTGCACAGAGGGAAATGTGCAATTTTGAGATTGTGGATTGTTGTTTTAGTTGGACTGTCCCATTCATTTGATAAAGGAAGCCATCGAGTCCTTTTTCGGACCACTGGATGACGAGATGGCGGAGGATGCCTTGAAGGATCTCTTCACAACTTCCCTTTATGGAAAAGTGGACAAGTCCACTGTGAAAGGATGTCCAGTGGCCAAAGCGAGCCCACTCAGTGACCAATTGACCGCTCATTTCCTACAAAAAGTTTTCCCTCCACCAACAACGACGAAACCGGAAATAACAATGTCAATGACAGGACGCGCCAAAAATCTGGAGCAGGACAAACTCCAACTTTTATTATTACTCAAGTTCAATCCGGTACGGAATCCTTTCAATTTTCATTCTTTTATTTAGTATCCAAAACAATTTAGTTAAAAACTCCAGTATTTTAGTTGATAATTTTGATGTGATCTCTCTTGCTCATTAAATATTTAAAACTAGGCGGGTTGTCCAATTAATTCGATTGGGGAGGAGTTTTCAAAGTATCTCGGTTCGGCTCCGCCGGATTTGAATAAATTAATTGGGATTGTCCGAGTGAGACTCTCCGGATGTCACGTACTACGAGCTCAAGATCTCCACTTCTCATTGGCCTCAACCTATCTCAATAAAATGTTTCCGAGCGGGATTTACAAAATCCAAAAGGAAATGACGACGGCAGAAGACCAATCGGGAAGGGAACAGACTTTGGGCCGTGTGTCGACTGCGACTTTGTCAAAGAACGTCAACGAGTTGGAAAATGATGAAGCGTCCAAGCAGGATCAACCAGATCCCGATTCAAATAATTTGCCATCAGCCGAAAAAATGCTGGTCAGCATCCCGATGACAAAACTCACAACATCAACAACAGCAGCAGTCACAACAAGCAAATCGGTCACTGCCGCTCTGCCCAGTTTGGAATCTAGTCCGGAATCTCTTGCTGGATCGTCAAGAGTCCGGACTGCTCACATCGAGTCCAAATCTGATGGAAGAAGACGACGACCTAGGTCAAAATCCCTAACTCGGTCAAGATCTAGACGGGAAGAGTCCAAAGCCCGATCCCGCCCTCGTCGACATGAAAAATCCAGACCAGGACCATCGTCATCCTCATCGGCATCGCCCAGGGAGACCACAATTGTTTTGCATGGCTATGCAAAATCCATGGTAGAGAAAGAGTATGGCGGGAATGTCCCAAAGTTTGAAATTGAACTCTCAAAGTTCCTCACCAATCGCTGGGGGCGATTGAGAAAACCCTCGGATTTGAGATTGATTCAAGTTGGGAGAGTACAGATTAGGTTGAGCGTGACCGTTAATGGGAGAGGACGAACGTCGGTTCCAAATCCCCTCTTTTTCGGACCCAAAACCGACAAGCTCGTAAACCTCGCTTTACGGTACGAATTTTGATTCCCATAGCTCCATTTTGAGAAGCAACACATTCACAAAGTTCAAGGTTCAAATTCAGTTTCCTGTGCCTGAATAATAATTTCTCTTTTCGGCCTCTTCGGATTAAAATGACTAAAAAATAATACGGACCAGCCAAATTTCCATTTTAATCTTATTAATTGCTTTGATTGGTAAATGACTTTGATTATATAGATGCAAATGAAATGTCAGATTTGAATTATTTCAAATCATTTCAGTTATATTACATGCATATTTGTAAGTTACATTGAATTGAATTTTTCATTTATTAATAATAAAGTCGATTCCGCTCACTCGTTTTAGTTTATATAGACTTGAAGGGTCCCATTTGAAAAGGGGCTGAACAATCCGGATTCTCTCTGAATTGTCTTTACCCGCATCACTCAATTTTGCTTCAAACTCGGCCATTGACATGTTTTTGGTCACATCCACTTTTAAATCCGACATCATCTCAAGATCCCCTCGAATTTCATTATGAACTTGTACTCTCGGCTCCTCTTTTTGCCACAAGAATATATATAGTCGTGACGCGATTGTTGAACCACATCTTGCACTTGATGCTGTATATAATATAATATAATATAATTTAGAGCATATACACATACCAATAATTATTTAACTTTTACATCAATTCTTATGATAATTTAAATATTACATCGCAAATTCATATCTTTATAACATTATTATATATATTAGTCAGTATATAACTATTTATATCTATATATTCGCATCAATATCATATATTTTACCATGAAAATGTCCTAACGATTGTTGAGTCGTCTGTGTAAAAATTGCATTTGATATCCAAGTCGATCTCTTATACTTATTGTTGTTGGGGTTTGTTGCAAAAGACTTTTGCCAAAAGTCCCTACATAAAAATTAAACGACAATTTCAATAAACCAAGAAAAAAAAACAAACAAGTTATTTTTAAATGTCGGTTGAATATTTTATGTCTTACTTACGAAAGGACGAAAGAGAACGAGGAGGATTTTCCATATATATACATGAGATGACAATAAAAATGGCTTTTTTGATATGGAACTTCCATCATAATGGAAGTTGAACGACGAAGGAAGGAAAATGAGGACATTTTAATGAGTTCCTATGTATATATTAATGCTGATAAAAATTACACATGAAATTTAGTTCAAAAATGAAAATAGTTTCAATTTTATATACGAGGTATAATATTTGGAAAGAATGTGAGGAGAAAATAAATAGATATAGTAAACATAGATACGACTCTTCATATCTATTACATTGAGGCTCACAATTTCCCACTTTTGAACTTCAGCGTATATGCTCTGCACTATATATATGACCAGTTATGGAGTTAAGAGTGCAGATCCATGAAAAATTAATGGAATTTTGCAATTTTTAGGGATTTCCCGGCTACTGAAAGATCCAAACTTGACAGCGAATTGAAAGCTGGAAATCATTAAAAGAAGGAAAAAAGCTGTATAATGCAGAGCCCCGATTATTTATAGAGTATAAACGACTCTCCACAAATACACTCTTGGTGAGGGAGGCTTTTTAAGGATGGAATTTATTTATTTAAAGAATTCAATGACTTTTCTGATTGGCTAACTAACAGTGTTAGCCAATCAGAAAAATCATAATTAAGTAGGTCTCCGAGATATCGGGTAGGTTCGGAAATGTTGGTGCGAGAACTGAACCCAACTTTCAGGAACAGTTAGTTATGATGGAAAAAGACCAGAATGGAACTTTTTTTTAATGTTGAGAGTCTAAGCCCTTCATAGGGGGGTTTTGAAATTTTTTCAAGGGACAAAACGGGGATAGGCATATTTCCCACATGCATTGTCCGATTTCGATGAAATTTGGACAGCAGCTTCCTGATGAGTGTCTCTTTATCGACATATTATAGTTTGACGATATCTCAAAGCGTGTGACCTCCAGAGGTCACCAAAGTGACCTTTATGGAAATGTATATTTCAGCCATGACACATGAAATACATTGTTCGTTTCTGGAATCGAAACATGTAAAATGATATTTTTGAACACACTGAGGTATCTCAAATGGCTTGTGACCACGCCAGGTCACAAAAAGGTCAAACTCCCAAATACGACGGCACATTTTCATGGACTCTAAGTCCGCCGTGTGATTTTGATGAAACTTGACAGGATTGTTGCCTAAGGTCCCTAGAATGTGCCTGCAAAGTTTCAAGAAGATTGATCATCTCGTTTGACCTCTGGAGGTCATGAAAGGTCAGGATTTCAACTTGGTCGTAGCGGGCAGTATAGCATACCAAAATTTCAGAAATTTTATGCTCATCATTTCTTCTGAAATGACCACTTTTTTCATTTTCAGAGTCGCCGAGTTTGGAAGATCCTTTACATTAATAATGATTATATCATCAAATAATCTAAAATAAAATGTTTTTGACTAAGTATATATATATATATACTTACTTTCATTTTTGACTCAAAAGATCCATCCCAACATTTCTTATGTATACTGTATGTAGGATTTTCTAATCATTATTATTATTATTATTATAATCTTTTGTATTTTATACATGCTTTTTGACAGAAAATCAGATTTTTAAAGTTAATATTTTGATTTTCAAAAGTAAACAAAATGAAGAAAATATACCAACAAAGGTAATAAAATATATCAAATAACATGAATCCTGTGTGTGTAAACCTATTTTGAGTTATTGTCAATTTGGATATATAAAATTGGCCACTTTTATAAACGTATATAGAAACTCGTACCAATTTGTTACTTCGTCATGCCTCTTAATTCCACAAATTGTATGGAAATGTACTTGATAAAACGGCACTTTAAAAAAGCATGCATATATAAGTGAAAATGAGATTGAGTTCTTGCTATATATTATGTAACTGAATGTTTATTAAACGCTTCAAATTAATTGATTGGTTAGGGGCAGTCCACAAACTCAGCTAAAAAAGCCGATTTTTCGACCCCCCTCGTCAGATAACGCCAGACTTTGGCTTCCCCCCTCGTTAGGCAACGTTAGATAGGGCCAAGCCCCCCTCCCCCAAAATCGACTTCGTTTCAAAAAAGATATAAATTCTATAGTCTATGTAGCTTACTGTGATATAAGGATGATTTCAATTTTTCAGTAGAAATAAGAAAAATTGAACCCTTTCATGAGTGGAAGCTCCTCCACTCAAAAGGGGCCCAGAAATAACGAACAAGGTCTTTGTAAAAAGGGTCACATTTCAACATTTCATATTTCAATATATACCTACATCCAATAAACAAAGTGGCTTTTGGCCGCTCTTCCCTTACGGAAATTCCACTCCAAAATCTTCAGTCGAGAGATATCAAACGATTGCCATCAGCCAAAAAATTGCTGGTCAGCATCCCGATGACCAAAATCACAACATCAACAACAACAATCAAATGGGTCACTGCCTCTGTCCAATTTAGAATCTCGTCCGGATTCTCTTGCTGGATCGTCAAAAGTCCGGACTGCTCACATCGAGTCCAAATCTGATGGAAGAAGACGACGACCTAAGTCAAGATCCCAAACTCGCTCAAGATCTATTAGACGGGAAGAGTCCAGAGCCCGAGCCCGATCCTCGTCGACATGAAAAATCCAGACCAGGATTTGAGATCAGATTAGAATTATTTGAAATCATTTCAATTATATTAAATGCATATATGTAAGTTACATTGAATTGAATTGAATTTTTCATTTATTAATCACGTGATTTCCCGAGTCAAATATTATTAAGCAATGCTATAATTTAGCATATGGATTCAAATTGACCAATTTATCAATTTATTTTGAGTATTTAGTATTTCGCGCAGAATTTGCAACTGCTTTTTTTGTAATTTTTAGTGGAAAGTCCAGTTGAGTTTGGTAAAATCAACGGATTTCGTTTCTCTATGAAAGGAAACCCCCGTTTTGGGCCATAAAGTCGTGACGCGTCCTCGATCGTCGGCATACCAAGAGCCACAGTTTTCCGTCCCCCAAACAGTCCCTTTCAAATCCTCGTACAGATTTCCCATCCATTCATTTTCCACTTCCTTCCGGACCGTCACCGTCTTTGCCTGCCTTTTCATCCACTCCCCAATGATGGTCACACTGAAATCCACTTGACATTCAATCATGAAGACGAGGGAATTGTGACCAAATGCACCATGCGGCCCATGAATAATGAATGCATTTGGGAGGGAACTGACGAGGACTCCTTTGTAGGTTCTCGGCCCTTCCGATTTCCACGAGGACACCAAATCCAAACCCGCCGAATTCAAACCCCGGATTTTTAGAGGGCTAAAGAAATCCTGCGCATTGAAACCCGTCGCCAACACCAAAACCTATCATTTCAAATTCAATATCGATTTTAATTGCAAATTCAAATTGAAAAAAAAAACCCGATAGAACCTTAGAAAGTTTTAATTCAGAATTCAAATCTCCCGAGCCTTTTCCAAAATCTCCTTTAAATACTGAGTTTACATCGAGTTTTTGGATGGTTCCATCCGCCGTGGTGATTTCAGTCCCTCGAACTTTCTCGATTTGTCCCCGATGAAGATGAACTTGGGCCAAATTGAAGGCGGGGAAATAATTCATGGACAATAGAATCCGTTTACAGCCGAGTTTGTAGTTGGGCGTCAATTTCCGGCGGAGAGATTCGTCCGGGATTTGTTTTTCCATGTGAACTTTGGCCTGTTTCGTCGCTTCCAATTAAAAAAACAAAAATAAAAAATCAAAACAGCCCTTGATTTTCGTTTTTTTTTTATGGAATTTTCTTTCATTTTTTTATAGAAAAAATGGCTGAAACTCTATGGCAATTTTTGTGTTTTGTTTTGTTTGGTTGAGTACCGAGTTCATTTAATTTGGACCCATTGAGGAAAGTTTGATAGCAGAATTCATTGAGGAGGAAAATGAGGGAGCGGAAAATCCACATGAGAACGGGAAAGGAATGAAAGAGCCATTGAATCCAATTGGGGACGTCAAATTGTTTTCGTGGCTCCACCCAGGCGGGCCTCCGTTGATAAGAATGGAGTTCCTTCACAATGGGCGCCAAAGCGGGTATGATTTGAATCGCACTCGCGCCACTCCCAACCACGCCCACTATTTTCCCGCTTAAATCCACCGAGTCATCCCATTCGGCCGAGTGAATCAGTTTCCCTGTGAATTGCCGGAATTCTAAAGGGATTTGCGGGACTCGAACGATCCCAACGGCGGCAATCCTATTACAGGGAATTCAAAGAATCATAAAGAGAGCATCAAATTTTACACAATCTATGAAATTGGTGGGAAATGTCAGTTTTGAATTTTAAATTTTGAATTTTGCTTATTCATGTTTTTGTTTTTCTTGTACACGAAATCGAAATACTCTACGCGATTTTCCTTGGATATTTTGTGGGTCGTCTCGACTTTCCATTTCCCGTCATCGACGATCCATTCCAAGGAATTCACGACCGTGGAGAATTTCGCGTGCTCATAAAGGCCGTATTTCTTGGCCAGCCGGTGAATGTAGTCAAGGATTTCTGGTTGCCCCGCGTAGTTTTTGCTCCAGTCTATAAAAATAAAGCACAAATAAAGCACAAAGTCACGTGTGATGACAAGACAAAAGTATTGCATCGTAAAGTAATATGTCAAATATCATTTAATCTATGGAAAGTCATATTCGATTCGGTTCCTTTTTCTATCCACATCTTCATATTATTCTGTATCTTACTTGGATTGAGCTCGAAGGAAAGACTGTACAGATGACTTTGAACATCGCAGGCACAACCCGGGTACTTAAAATAATATAGGGAATTATATATGATAAATATTTAGCAGTAGAAATATATTACTGTCCATTCATATGAAAATGATTTTTGACTTACACAATTTGGAGTTGGCGCGCGGCGAGGATGTCATATCTTAAAATTCAGAAGCGAAAAACCAAGGTGAAAAGTGTGGTTTTGCTTCCAAATTCAAAGGACATCACATCCTCGCACGCGCGCCAACTCCAAATTATGTCAGTCAAAAATTATTTTTATAAGAATGGACAGTATATATATTAGGGAGCGAAGCTCCCCTTATTCTATTGGGTTGTGTGTCTGTCTGTCTGTCCATTTCACGATAACTCGGGAACGATTGGCCAAATTACATGCGGTTTTTTTTATTGTCATCGTCATTGACTGCTTCAGTGACGTATGAATTTTGGTGACCCTGAGGTCAAAGGGGGCCGAGATACCCGCAGTTGACCCCCTGGCTTAGGGGTTAAGTTTGTTGACTTCTAGGGTGAGGTCCGTAGGTTCGAATCCCAGTAAGGGCAAAGCCATTTTCACAATTTTTTTTACTTTTTCGGGGTACAAAATGATGGATAATCATATTGTGCGACCTACATATCCGAAAAAACCGAATTCGGAGTTTACCCGGGTATCAAAGGGATTTTGGAGAAAAAAGAACGGGATGGAAGGAAAGTGATTGCAGTCCCATGAACGGAGCACCCGGAGGGAGTGTGGAGGGAGGGTGCTTGGGTCCGAAGGCCCCATGGCTACCCGACCGGAGCGCTCCCTCAGGGTGCGTAGTGAAATGGGGCGCAATCATGACTGACGTGAAGACAAACTGACAGACACTTGAAGTTTTAAAGAGAGGCTTCGCTCCCTTTTGAGGTACTCCTGTACCAATGTTTATATACATATATAGGATTGATATCAATGCGAAGGGAAGAAGAGAAAATTCAAAGGCTATATATATATTAGACCTTATTGACGAGCCAAGTCCCCCCGAAATCCTCATTCTCATCGAATATCGTAAAGGAGACGACTCCGAGTTTCTTACCCAATTGAATCCCAGCACAAATCCCGCCAAATCTATTACCACACATTTAAACCATAACCAAAACAATTAATTAATTTATGAATCCTGTTCAGACTTTGTGTGTGATGTGGGTGTCATAAAAAATACAACTCGGAAATCAAGAAGGAATTGTGGGTTGAATTTATACTATAGGATAAATAATTTACCCGCCGCCGATAATGGCAATTGTTGGAATTGTGCTCACGCGATTTCCATTGCTCCTTTTCTCTTCCATTTTGTGCGAATCAATTATATTATATTATGAGTGTAAGAATAATTTGATGATTTCATGTGCTGTCTATACATGTATTACGGAAAAGTTGGTGATTTTAAATGGAGGAAATTATCATTATCACTATCATGAAGCTGATAAGCAATTTCCCCACTCTCAAACTCTGAATATATATTGTATATCGCCGGCTTAGTTCCATAAGTTCCACCACCACCAAAGTC
Source organism: Gisinianus flammeolus (assembly GCA_034699125.1). Taxonomy (NCBI): domain Eukaryota; kingdom Metazoa; phylum Arthropoda; class Collembola; order Symphypleona; family Katiannidae; genus Gisinianus; species Gisinianus flammeolus. Next base: position 265 of record JAIUND010002205.1, on the reverse strand, counting down.
AACATAAATATATTCAAATCCCAAATGCCGGCAAAGAGAAAACAACCGGGAATTATATACTTTAAATATTGAATGTTTGCCTTTGCTTTTTTTTTATTCTTGCCCCCTCGAGCACCAAAAATCTCTGTTAAATTTAGATATAGAAAACAATCCATCAAAAAGCCTCAAATAAAACTGTGGAAAGATGTACTTTTCAAAGTCAAAAGTCAAAAAATGCGCTCGCAAGAAAAGAATGCAATTGGCATTATATAGAATCGGCAGGGAA